>JAHWFP010119405.1:5137-21233 GCA_023313725.1 Lithobius niger | reverse complement strand
GGCTCTACCGCCTAAATTCCACATGGCTCTACCGCCTAAATTCCACATGGCTCAACAGCCTAAATTTCCGAAGGCTCAACAGCCTAAATTTCCGAAGGCTCAACAGCCTAAATTTCCGAAGGCTCTACAGCATAAAGTTTCAAATGCGCTACGGCCCAAAGTTCAAAATGCTCTACGGCCTACATTTCTGAAGGCTATGACCTAATTTTCGGAAGGCTCTACGACCTAAATCTCCGAAGGCTCTACGGCCCTGAACCTTTCCCAGGCCTTATGGCCAGGATCTCTTTAAGGCTCAACCAACCTTAGCATCAAGGTCCTCGTCTGAGCCTCCTTACTCACCAGGAACCAACCTACCTCAATCCAAACCGGCTATGTGCTTGACTACAGGACCTCTCAGAGCGTCCCCACCAAAACATCAGAGATGCCCTTTATCGGAAACCAACCGTTTCCTGATAGATGCACTGCCAGCCTCTAAGACCACTGCCATAACCGTAAAACCATCAGCATGCTTCAAACAAGCTCCTCAGCTACAAGGCCCACTGTCACTTAATGCTCCCCGGGCAATTAAACTACGTCCAGCGCAAAAAACCAACCACGTGCCTGCCCAGGCATACAAAAAATATTTAAAAAAAATTTAAATAAACTATTTCTAACAAGAAAACGTTGACACGATCACCCATCCATCGCACAGTCCAACTGCAAAAAAGGCCGCAGGCCCAACACAACGGCGCCAGCCAAGAAACAAAACCGTAACCGGGCCCTAAATTCCCAAAAACGTCCTACGACACAACAAGCAATCAGAGGCTAGCCCTCGACAAAAAATTTTAAATCTCCATCTTCCATAATTAAATCCACGTCTGAGTTCGGTCGCCGTCGCAAGCCCGGCCGCCAAAATAAAATTAAATTAATTTAAAACCGAACTAAAGGTCAACAAAAACCTAAAACTGACCACTGTCAGAAAAACTACCTGAACTTCAGGTCCAAATGAAACCACCCAGCGCACACCTGCTAAATTCCAAACGGCCTGAAAACCAACAAATGCGGGCGCGCCGATACCCCGGCCATAAGCCTAATTCCACGGCCCGAAGGCCGCTCAGCCGTAAGCCTAATTCCGCGGACCCGTAGGCCATTCGGCCCCAAAACCACTACACGGGCACAATGCCCCCTTTTTCACTAAACACATCGTACAGATAAGCAAACAACCTGACTTCACATGCAAGTTTCGAGACCACGAACCAAACGTTCGTCAAGCCACATTTTCGTGGCTTAGGCCTAACCAAAACGCCGTCGGCAAACCCGACGCGCATGCAACAAACAAACAAAAAGTCATACTCACCCTGACAACGTCAATCCTTCTCGTAAACAACGTAGAAACCTCGTAGTTACACCAAATAAAGAACGTGTGATAACCTATTATCACAAACTTCCTCCAAATACCGTTGCACAACGAAAAACACTAACTAAATAGCGCAGACAACCTCAAGGGTCGGCGCCGACGTCAAAAGTGGTGAAGCAGGGAGAGCGGAAGTGAGGGGAGACGGACCGGAAGTGACGAGGAGAAGGTGAAAAGAGGTGCTGGGATTGGTTAAAATTTTTTCAGGGGTCGGCGGTAAATGACGTTAACCCAACGGTACAACCGCTAGGGAGGATACGCTGGAGAATTAACGATCTTTTTCGGAGGGGGCAACAGTAGCCATTTAGCCAAATTGTGTGGAGAGAAGAATCAATAAGAGCTTGGGGGTCTGGGGGAGCACTGTAAACTTCCCCAGTGGGGTCCGGGGAGCAGACGCATTTTTGCTATTTTCTGGCTTTGTAAAATGCCGTTGGAAACAAAAAAAAATGTGTAATGTAAATCTTTCAGTTTTTCAAACTAGATACTTCTATATTAAATAAAATACGACTTCAGGATAGTCAAGGTTTTTTCAACTATGCCTTGCTAAAGTCACCCGTCTTATAATCGCATCCATTTATTTCTTGGAATGCGCGAGCCCAATAATGTTACTCACCTTATATGTGAGTCGTCTTATATTCGGGGAAATACAGTAGAGTACATTTCACTTTCATTACGCCAATACTAAAGCTACAATTTCTATTTTCTATTTCTAAAAAAAAAATTGTTACAGTGAAGTTGTTTGTGAATGCTGCCCGGTAAGTTGGTAAATAAACTTAAAACTTGCCTGTACATGCGAGACAGCTGATACAGTTGAGTTAATGCAACAAAAACATTAACACTAAAGAGGCTGTAATTCTTTGGGATAACTACCAAGGAATAACGTGACCAAATGCAACCTGTGGATTAAAACAAAAAAAGCTGAAATTAATATATGGGTCTAATTAGTTACTATGTCTGTACCAGTGGCAGATATAAAGCTGTACAGTAGCTTCGTAACTAGTCTGACATTTAACAAGTTATACATGAACTGAAGAAGAATAAGAACAGCAAAAGCTAGTGAAGAACACTTGTATATCAGGTGCAATGCAGTATTAGGTACAAGGCAGTACACCATACTTATACCTATAGCTCTATTACCTCTAGTTACGAACAATACATGCAAAGGATCAAGTGATTCCCATTCTTATTCAACAATATCCGTATCTCCCTTCAGCAGGTACACTTGTTTTTTTCCTTTGTAAAGGCAATTTTACATATGTAAAGTATGGTGTCGAATCCCACAGAACACCAAATCCCACAGAATACCTAGGCTATTACTGAATGCTGCAAAAACCCCTAAAATTACAACAATTGTGAGGTTATTGTTACGTTAAACAAAAAACTAGTTACAACAATCAGTTAAAGTTTAATTGGTGAACTGCCTGGTGACTACAGTCAACAGTACATGGGAAAGTGTTAAAGCTGCGGACAATTTGATTGCTTAGATACTGAGTTAATTGTACTTATTTACTTTTCCCTTATTACCTGTAGCCGCTAAAGATATGCTCTGGGCCACACTCAGGTTTTCCACCGGTCTTTGGATATCACGGATGCCAGCAATAACTAAACCCTGTAAAGATAAAAGTAAAGTAAATTAAAACAATGACTTATACTCAGAGTTTGATCACGCAAAACCAAAAGTTGAAGATCTTCAAAGGTTTTCCCCTCAAAACTTGCGAATTTTCGACAACCTTTACTGGTTGACTTCGTCAGGCTGGGCCCCCCACCGGCACTCACAATCCTTCCAAACCCAACGAACTTCCAAATTCAAAACTCCCTCCTCTTCACATCACAGTAGGCCTTGAGTCAGCATTCCAGGCTGGTGTTGGCACTGCTCAAAGTCGATGTTTCTTCATCTGTTTCTTCCTCCGTAGTTGGTAGTGCGGGGAGGAATTTCTTCCAGCTTGCTTCCAGTCTAGTTTTGAATTGAGGTGTCACCATTTTACAAATCGTTTTATAAGCTTGTTCTTGTGTGTTCAATAGTTTTATTGACATGCCTCTACACTGCCTCTACACTCCATTCATGCTTCGAAGGACACCTAAAGAAGCTGGTTTAAGAAAAATTGCTCACTGAGGATGTTGCGAAGCACCTCCGTCCATGTGCTGAAGCAAAATTACCTAGTGTGTTTGGCCAAGTAAAAATACACAAGCCAGGGAATCCGATTCGTGTGATTACATAAGCTGTGGGGGGCCCAGCCCAACCGATCGACAGGTTCCTTGCGCCGAGGCTGCAGAAGTATGTCTGGGGTCAACATGGGCTGCACGACACTACCGATTTTCTCAGGAGGCTGAAAGGGGTGAAGTTGGAAGAGGAGGATGTCCTTAGATCATTCGACATTACGGCCTTGTTCCCAAGCCTGTCACACCGCCTCATCATGCAAAAATTTGATAAAGCAGCACGGCGACAAAAGATCAAGGAGAAGGAAGTTCAGCTTGACCGGCGACTACTAAAAGCATTGCTTGCAAACATCTATGTCCAGTTCCAAGGGGTCACCTACTGGCAAGTTTCCGGCACCCCAATGGGGTATCCCTCATCACCTAGGATTGCGGAGGTTGTCCTTCAAGGCCTCGACGAAGAAGTTGTTCGCAAGCATCCATCCATCAAGATCTGGGTTAGATTTGTGGACGACACCTTCACTGCCAGGAAGGAGGAAGATTTAGAAGAAGTTGAGAAGACGCTCAACTCTTGGACTGATGATCTTGGCTTTACATCGGAAAAAGAAGAAAGTGGCAGCTTCCCTTCCTTGACACGGTGGTAAGCAGAGGGAAGAAGGGCAAGCTATGCTGGGAACCGTACGTAAAACCAACTCAAACGGACCGGGGATTTGAGTTTTCATCAGGGCACCCCAAATCCCAGTTGTTGGCGGTCATGAATGGAGAAATGAGGAGGATCCGGAGCCGACTGATGAAAGTGACGGAAGGCAGTGGGTGGTTTGAAAGAGCGAAAGAAAAGTATTTAGCCCTTGGGTACCCTGCTAGAGCCGTGAATGAAGCTATTCAGAAAGCCAAGACCTGGAAAGCCAAGACCTTGCGCCAAATGAAGTCGAAAGACCCACCCAATGAGAGTCCGGTTGAGGTTGTTACTTATTTTCCGAAGGGAGGAGAAAGGGTTAAAAAAGCCCTAGCAAAAGTAGGGATAACCTGTTTTTTCCGCAATCCCTACTCAGCAATCCCTATTGGAAAACTGCTTGGAAGTAAGACTTTGAAGCAAGAAGAAAAGGAAAAGTCAAACTCCACCACTGGCGAACTTTGGGCCAATAACACTGGAGAGCAGGAAGAGGCGTAAGATGCGAGACAACACCACCAACACCACCAGACCAGGTCGAGGACGGTAAGCGCCCGAGAGACGAATGAAGATGAAGATCGGCAACCAGAACAGGAAAGCATGAGAGGAGGGGTGGAAGAAGACGCAGACTTCAATGTTGAAAGACTACCCAATACCACCAGGGTAGTCTATTGGATCCCATGCGGGGGGTGCCCAAGTGGGTACATTGGAGAGACAAAACGTCGAATTAGCGTTAGAGTTAAAGAGCACTGGAAAGCCACCCTTGAAGAAGACAAAAGTAATGCAGTGGCCATGCATTGCAAGAAATCTGCAATGGCTGGGGGGACAGCCATTCTAATGGGAAAAACTCCTGGAGGGAAACTTCAAACTCAAACTTTGCCATCCATACCACTTTGTGCTGAGATAATTTCCGGCACAAGCATAGTAGATAAGGGGAAAAAAAATAACAGGTGCGCCACTTGAGAACTGACTGCCACAAAAACAACCTTAGCTCTAAAACGTGGTGTTTTCCTGGTGCCACACTAAATAGTCTGTTATTGCCAGCCATTGACATCATGAAAGCAGAACAGGATGTGTACCGAGTGACACTCTGCATTGGAACGAATGATGTCCAGTTTGATCACCCTATCGAAATTGCAACTAAACTTGATGGTCTAATTGATGCCATTAGAAACATTAAACCAAATGTTAGAATTTGTATCATAGGTTTGTTTCCGGGTATGAGAAATCGCAACCTTGCACATACTACTGGACTACGTAAAAACTTGGTTGAGTGTAATGGCAACCTGCAACTCTTGTGTAAGGAACGAAAATGTGGATTCATTTCGATATGGGATGCTATTGAATCTAATAGGAATCTGCTTGCAACGGATGGTATGCATCTCTCCAAACCTGGGAAAGCTATTCTGTCATCTGCTATCTCGAGTTATTGGTCATCTAACTTTGAATATGATCGTTTCTATGCATACTCGGAAAACTAATCCCGTATAATGGCCATAACGTTTGTCGTAACTCTTCTCCTATGATCCACCCTCAGTCCAGCGTTGAAAAACACCACAGCCTAGCTGGCTGCCTGATAAATGGTCAAAGTGCTGCAGGAAAGCTTCCGGATCTCAGGCATTTGCTTTGTGACGCGGCCTTCGATATAATTGTTCTGGTTGAGACATGGTTTGACCATTCCATTCCAGACGCAATGCTGACTAGAGATGTCCCATTTAAATTGATTCGAAGGGACCGCGAATCCGGTCGTGGAGGGGGCATAGCGGTCTTCCTGCGAGATACCCTTGTTGCTTTAAATTTATGCATTGCAGCTGACTGTGAAGCAGTAAATTTTACTTTAATGACCCCAAAACTTAATCTTACCATTGGCTATATACCCAATGCTAGGGACCCAATCCAAATAACCACCATGTGCTCCTTCCTTAAGAAAACAAACGCTCTATCCTGTCCAAACGTACTACTGTGAGGATGCGCGCCTCTGGGGCAGCACACCTTGCGGTGCGAGCTCCAATAATCCTCCTTGGAGCAGTTGGTAGGAGACAGGGAATCGGAAAGCACGCCCTCCGGGCGCTGTGAAGGAAATAAACCGTGTTTTGGCCCGTCATACGGTTGTGGACTGATTCATTGTGATGTCAAGAGCTGGTATGAAGACGTGATATTACATTTTGGCGCCCAAACGTAAACTACCTAGATGGATTTTCCGGACATTTTCGACAACTTTTGCGCATCGAAAACTGTAAGTAGAAAGCCGCTATAGTAGTGAGACGAGCCCCGGAACTTGTGAGAAACTTTTGGCAAAAATTCTTCAAGTAACTGTGTGTTAAATCGTTTGAGGGACTATTAATGAGTGCCCGTCAAAATGAATTTTGTAAAAATTCGAATTTAAAGTGGACTTTTAGCACTTTTTTTCCCGGCGTGGGAACGTTTTGAATGGATGACGCGACGCAGCTTCGCTTGCGGTCGTTTGAACCTGATTAAGCTTAATGAAGTGTTTAATCGAAGTTATTGGGATCGAAATTTGATGAACTGGTTTTGAAAAAGGGTGTGTTTGTTCCTACCGACTCAAGTATTTAACATCTAGGCACGGAGTGCAAGTTGGCTATAGTTCGAGTTTGAAATGCGATTGATTTCCGTTAAATCGAAGTTGGTTTCAATGGGAAAATGTTCAATGGCGTGCGAGAGCTTTATTGCTGTGCTTTTTTGGTGAAAATCTGGCGAAATTTGGTTGGATTTTGAACATTTGGGCGATTTCCGAAGTTTTTCCACGGTCAAGTTCGAACTTGTCTGAGAGACGGAGCACGAGGATGCGCAGGGCCGTTCATGTGTGACGTCACGCGTGAAGCTTAGTAGGCGCTCTTTGAGCCGCTGCTTTGTGAATGTGCAGATGGAAATCCTTTGAATTTCGTGACTGATGACATGAAACTAATGTTAACCTCAAGATACCACCGAATTAGAAGTTTTGGATTTTCCGGGAATCTCGTGTTTTTGTTGCAACGATTGATGACGGACGCTCTGCGGGATCGCTGCGCGAGCCTTCCCGCAAGTGTTGCGTTTCCCGCATGCGAAGTGTTGGAGTGTTGGACTTAACGACTTGGGACGTTCGTTCGATGTGTGTACAGGGATGCTACGGACTGTATGTAACATTGCGTTACGGACTGGTAATCGTCGGAGTAGCTAACCGACTTTTCGGCGTGGGATTTTAAAGGTGTTGCCTGCGTTCATCACGGAAGGGTTAAAGATGCTCCTCACCACATCCGTGGGGGGGGAGTCAGGTATTTCTAGAATTTAAGGAAATTGAGTGTTTTGCACGAGAAAAGGTACCAGAATATTTAGGACATTAACTGGATTTAAAGACTGAATTTAAGAACTGTTTGGACTGACAAAGTGTAATTTCTTTAGGTTTGTGAAATTGAACCGATTACGTAAATTAATTGTAAATTAACAAGAAAATCGAAGCTAACAAGAAAATCACGTATGATGCTATGTGCTGTGGGTTACATTAGGTGAAACAGAAATGTGGATTTTAGGGTGTGCTATGGAATTTCTAGTGGTTTTAAACTATTTTGGCTATTTGTGATTTAAACGTTTTGGCTATTGGTGATGTTTAAATTAAAATTGAACGAAGTAAGCACGTTTTCGTCAGGAGTAATTAAAGGCGCTTCTCGCGCACATGTGGGGACGTGTGGGTACACGCCAACTACCGATTGTGACCTTGTGGAATTAAAGGTTTTTTTTTTAATGTGATGCAGTCGTCGCTGGTGATTTGTGTTTTGCTGTTGCGAATCAGCTGTTGAAAATTAGGTCAAACTTGTGGAAGAGTCATGGTTTAGATTTAAGGTACTGTTTATTAATGCGGTACGTCTTGGTTAAATTTGTCAAAAGGTTGAATCTTTTTTTAGTAATGTTGGACACGATGGGTTACGAGGTTCATTATTGTGTATTGTGCCGGGATTTCTTTACTGTTGACGCTCGCTGGCTCGACGGGGCTGGTGGAGTAGTGGTTGCGCATAGCCCAGTCTTCTGTAAACTATGGTTTGTTTTGGTTGGCCGGGATGAAGTAAAGGTCCGTAATGATTGTGTAGCCTGGGGTTGTAAATGCACCTTTGTTGCCTAATGATTAGAAACCCGTAGGTTGCGAAATGACCGCCACTGATTTTCTGGTGTAGGCGATTGGTATTAAAGCTGGTATGTTTGTGAAGCCTCGCTAACGAGAAAGAGTCCGTTGGCCTGTTGTAAAAATTTGATTCAACATTCACGAGAGTAATTTGGCGTAAGGTTTAATTTTTGCCCATTTTAGGAATTTGGGACAACTGTCTAACTTAAAGAAAATTTAGGATTTGTGACACGTTGTGGAGAGGTATAAAGAGTGGTAGCGCAAAAGGTTATGAGGTTATTGATTTGCGTGTGATTGCTTAGTTTTTGTGGAATGAGGTGAGGGCTGGAAAGTTGGCCTTGGGTTGTGGACTGCTCTCTAGAGCCTTAATGATTGGTGACCCATGGTTAAATTTCTGGTCGAGCCGAATTTCAATTGATGAAGTGTATTTCATCTGGTTAACTATTTTGCTGAAGCTACTGGTTTGTTCTGAATGTATCAGACGTATGGTTGCAGTTTTTTTTTTTAATTTTTTTTTTCTTGCCACTGCGAAATTTGGAAGCAGGGAATTGTAGACCTTAGGAAGTATGGGATTTGGCTTGGAGCTTGGAAAAACTCTGGATTCATATTTCAGGGAGGGAAATTTCACTGATTATGACTGTGTGGTATAATTATATGGTTCAGATCAACATCTTTTGATTGTATGTGTCGTGTTTAGTTAAATGGGTTTGCATGCTTGGAGGGGTTGACTTATTGGAGATCTGCACGTGCCTTAATGATTGGTCAGTCGGTGGGTGTATTGCCTCAAATATGGCCTAATGATTTGAACTCACCGTTGGTATTGCACACGCAGATGGGATTTGTCAGGAATGCATACTGCTGGGTTGGTATTGCGTATTGGAATTTGTCTGTCTGGAGAAAGAATCTCGTTAGGGATGTAAAAGATTAATTTTTGAATTGCCTGATTTTGACGAGAATGGTTGGGACTAGTTGAAACCCGAGGGAAGCCTTGCGGTGGCTTTGGGTAGCCTACGTCATCTTAGATGCTGGTTGTTTAGAACTGGTCTGTCATCGATCACGTTCAATGATTGGTAGTAAGTGCGGGTACCGATTTTGGATTGTAAATAGGGGAACTCGATTTTGACCTGTACATTTGTGTAAAAATGCTCAAGACTTGTAAATAAGTTGTAAATAAGAGGTGAGTCTCAAGTTGAGATTCTGGTTTTTGGTTGTAGTTTGGTTCCACAGCCCGAAATTGGCTTGTGTCTTTGGAGGTCTTTACCCCCAGTGTAAAAAAAGATGTAATGTCTTGTTGTTTTGTGACATCCGTAGATGTTTTGAGAACATTCTTAATGTTAAGTTTCAAATCTTTTGGTACGTTTTGGCAATTAACCCCTTTTGACTTAGAAATTGTTGTACTTTTGTATTTTGCCCTCCGGTGCTTGCTTTCCGAAGGGGGGGGGGGGAGAGTTGTGAGGATGCGCGCCTCTGGGGCAGCACACCTTGCGGTGCGAGCTCCAATAATCCTCCTTGGAGCAGTTGGTAGGAGACAGGGAATCGGAAAGCACGCCCTCCGGGCGCTGTGAAGGAAATAAACCGTGTTTTGGCCCGTCATACGGTTGTGGACTGATTCATTGTGATGTCAAGAGCTGGTATGAAGACGTGATACTACTAGGCGATTTTAACATGTCCAAAATTGACTGGGCCTTAAATATATCTGACAATGCAACTCAGCGTAATTTCCTTGAAACTATTGTTGATTTGGGCTTTTCGCAACTGGTGGATAAACCCACCAGGGGCACAAATATTTTTGACGTGATCTTTGTTGATAATGACCGCGTAGTTTATGATGTTGATGTAGCACCACACTTCAGCACTAGTGATCATGACACCGTGACCTTTTGTATTCATTCTGACCAAAGTCATGGCGTGCCTTTGAATCCTCGCTTTGTTAAGAAGATTAATTTTGACACTTTATTACAAAGTGTTGCCGGTATAGATTGGTTTACCACTTTAAATGGCTGTAGATCGGTTGAAGAGAAACGGAATTGCTTTTTAAGCCATCTTTCGTACCTTGTAAATCAGTCATCTAAGTTTGCCAAAAAAATAAAGATAAATAAAAAATATTCAATAGTTTCCATAGAAATTAGAAAACTTAGTCTTAAAAAAAATAAACTTTGGGCTCGTTTTAGGCAAGTAAACAGAACCTCATATAATACCTGTAGGAGGCTATTGAAAACTTTATGTAAAACAGCAGCTATTAATACTGAGCTTAAAATTATCAGGGAGGGTACGGTGAGTTCCCTCTTTAGATATATTAAAAAACAAACTAAATCACCCGCAACACTTCCACCCTTACTTTATCAGAACAAAACTCTTACTGATGATCTTTCAAAGGCTAACGCTATAAATGAGATTTTCGCAAGTAATTTTATATCTGACAATAATTCAGTTGCTGACGTTAACCCTGGTCTTCAGGACCATCGATTGCCCACTGACTGCTGCTTCAGTAATAGGCAGACTGTAACGAGGATTCAAATCGAGGGCTATCTTACAAATCTAAAGACTAGCTCGGCAATTTGCCCTGATGGTTACTCGGGTACCTTCTACAAACAGCTTGCACCTGCAATATTCTTGCCCCTTTGGCAGATTTGCAATTCCTCCCTTCAAATGGGTAAACTCCCACTTATGTGGAAAACAGCAAAAGTCATCCCTATTTTCAAGCAAGGCAATGGGGCCGACCCTACTAACTATCGTCCCATATCGTTAACTTGCGTACCTTGCAGGATTTTGGAACGTTTCATACGAGATGAAATAATGTGGTACTTACGTAAATTCAATCTTATTCCCTCCGACCAGTATGGATTTTTGCCTGGTCGATCCACTACACTGCAACTGTTGGGATGTATAAGCGAGTGGTCTCACGCTTTGGAATTGGGTACTCCTGTTGATGTGGTCTGTATTGACTTCGCTAAGGCGTTCGATTCGGTGGTCCACGCTAAATTGCTCATTAAATTAAAGACTATAGGTATTACTGGACGCATACTTAATTGGATACAGGACTTTCTTTCACAAAGATCTCAGAGGGTATCTATTGGGGAATCCTACTCAGAATCCCTACCGGTAACAAGTGGTGTTCCACAAGGATCAGTTTTGGGTCCTCTGCTTTTTCTACTGTTCATCTCAGATCTAACCCCATGCCTTGGTAAAGTAAAACATCCCAAATTTGCCGATGATATTAAACTTTACAGTTCTATTGTTGACCACCATGATCACAACTCACTCCAGGTTGCAGTGGACCACCTGCTTGATTGGTCAGCGGTATGGCAACTTCCCATTAATGTACAGTCCCATTCAAAAGTAAATGTCCACGTCCATGCTAACGACAACAATGGCTTGTGTTATACCTGCTGCATGAGTAGCAGGTGCTTTGCTCGTGATACCGGTTATTGTTGAACGCCGCCGCAAGAATCTATGATTCGCCGTCAAGCTCTTAAATTAACTTGTAAAATCGTTTGGAATAAACTCCCGTCATAGAACCCGTGTACTGCAACTATAGTCACCTTGTTTATTTAGCTCCTTAAGCGCCAAATTATTTCTCTTTGTTTGAAACAAGATACACTGTTCAGGAGAACAGAGCTAATCTATAGAGTTCGACAGTCCATTTAACTTTTTTTTGAATCGCTTTCAAAGAAATTCGGTTTCTTTTTCAGTAAGTTCTGAGATGTAAATCAAACGTTTGACGTTTCTTAGCAAGAAAATGTAGACTCTGTGGTGAAAAACAGGAGTGTTAAAAATTACATGCTTGTCATTATTAAGTAAATATGAACCCGTCATAGCATCCGGTATTATTTGTCTTTTTTACAGTAGCTCCATTGCTCTTAATTAGGTATTATCGTTTTTTCCTGGGGGTGGGAGGAGAATCAAATTACTGCTTGCACGATGAAATGATTAAGTATATTGGAAGCGATGAATTTTCCATTCAGATATCAAATCTTTACTACTAAGCTACACTGATACAACCGAAAGTGTTCTGTATCACGGGATACTTAGTTGATTGAGGCAATTACGAAGGGATTACTGAAGAACTGTTCCGAGCAGTATTTATTTCGTTGCTTACGTAGTTAATGAACGATTTTGTTGAGCCTGTATTATGTGGTGGAGTTTTTGCTGATATGCTAGCAAGTAGTTGGAGGGGGGGGGGGGGGCATAAGCGATAAACATAGCCCCGGAAAAAATATTCCAGTATTAATACAGGATAAAATGTCCCCAGAAAAACATATCCCAGGAAAAAATATCCCCTGCACAACATAGAAAACGTGAATTTGAACCTTTCTATAGCATTTTTAACTAATAATATCCTAATGGTGTGTTGAAAAAAAACGGACTTGGTAAGATCAGATCCGTCCTCCCCCGCGTATAAAATATACTGCAGAGACATGTTCCCCCATGTGTGCGATTTCCTGGTTATTTTTTTCTCTCTTCAGTCATTATAAAAGTCTCTCCAAGTAAGTAAATAAGAATTACAAAAATCGTTAATCAGGTTTGTTTGTGCGTGTTCTTCGTAGACCCGTTTCTTATTCTCTTATTAAGTCACAGGCTAATGTGCGTCGCCTCTCCAGGTTTCAACGATAATATCATTATGCTGTCTACCCAGTTGTACGGAGGGAAGGAGGGATATAAAGGGAAGGGCACGTCAATACGTTGGTTATTTGTGTCTAAACTGGTAAATCTGACTTCATTTTGACTAAGAAAAAGGCAGTAGAAAAACATAGCAAGGAGGAACCAAACAGATATAGAATAAAGGTGAATGGCGGCGTGGCGATCTCATGGACAAGTCTTTGTTTTTAATACTCAACAAAACAGTTTCATGTTTAAAGACATCTAAGAAATAATTATAACGCGTTACGAAAGAGTGAAATGCATGCAACAGCGAGATATAAGTATCTTGATAGCATCAACATGAATAAACACAAATGGTGCTAACATTATGAAGGCTAATTTCGTTTCTGTGGCATAAAATGACTGCTATTAACCCGGTGTAACCGGGTTTTTTTTGTGAAAAATTGGTGTAAGTGAGGTTAAGATCTTCTAGCTAGGGGCTACTAGTGCTAATTTCTCGAAAATAAAGCGTCTTGGTCAGTGCTGAAAGTTAAATAAATTTACCCATCAGAGCGTCCACAATGTTGGTTCCATCGTGCTCTTCAATTGTTATATATAGTTAACCTGGTTAAAAATCATTACCCATAGTATAATCTTGTTGAATCTGGCCTTTTGCAGATTCGGAGTCTGGCACAGCGAAAACAATACATATTATAATGCTAAGTTTAAAGAAGACATATAGAGGTGCCGTCTTCCATTATAATAATACAATAGACAGGAGTGAATCAGTGCTGATAATCAAACTGTCATAATGTCGTATCCAGCGCAGCGCAAACATACATTTTTTTTGCCTTTTTTTTTGATGAATGAACACTTAGAATGAACCAATAATTTTTTTTTAATGTTTGATCTTTGCCCGAAATAAAAATGTTTAAAGAAACTAACCAAGTTTTTGCCGCTTGAAGTTGTAAAGTCGCACACTTCATTTCCCGGATTACTGCTTTAGGCATTAAATGAAAATTCTTTCTTTGTCATTGCCAGCCGAGCCAGTTTTTTTTCTCTCTTTCTCAGCTTAGTCATCTCGTATCCTCACAAGACCAGTCTTTAATACAGACTGTTTGCTTCGTTAACCGCTTATCTCTTGATTTACTGTTTATTTATTGAAAAAAATAAAATTAGGGAGTAAGAAATTTTCACTCTTCGCATTTTTCCTTTAAATAACTAATCTGTGAAATGATCTAAGCATTTGATATCACAATTTTAACCAGGAAAAATTACTGGCGGGAATCGTTTAGAACTTGCCACGATGACCTGCCCATAATGAAATAAAAGTCGTGTATAGGTTAGCTGATTTTAAGTAAATAAATGAGTAGCAAAAAGTTAAACAATTTAGAGACATTATTCAAACGAAATATGATGACATGTATCATGTAAAGACAACATCGTTATGTAACAAAAATCGTTGATCGTTTATATTTTATAAATTAACAACAACCTGAAGTCTTTGTTTTACCGTTTCTTTGCTTATTTGATGGGTGTAGTGCGCCATATACGATGCTCACGGTAACAATACCACGCTCCAGTATGCAGCTGCGTACATTCCAGTCATTCTTGAAGAGCGAGAGGCTATTGTTTAAATTTAGCATAGGCTTGGACATTTACTTTTGAACGGGACTGTACATAAATGCAAAGTTCTGCCATTGGGGAGCAGGCTCAGGCAGGCTGAATATTATTTGGGTGATTCCCTACTTAAATGTGTCCATGAGACAAAGGACCTTGGCATAAACTTTACATCCAACCTTAAATTTTCTACACATTGTTGTATTATTGGTGCCAAAGCAAAACGCATTGCTCATCTAGACACACGCTAGTGTGTCGCCGCCAAGTAACAGTAGATTATCCCATTGTAGACATCCGATTGTTAAAAATTGACTGTTACTGATAAAAAGGCGGCTCACTAGCAGACATGTGTCTGTTAACTGTAAGCAACTGAAAGCATATTTTGGCATGTTGAGGATAAATCCCAATGCGACAGAAATGTTTCAAATTGTGGAAAATGTAAGGAGAAGGGTCAGAGATTAAGAAAAACTAAAATTTAAAGGATGAGTGTCCACCAATCATTGAGAAAAAGATGCGTCTATAACGTTGTTTTTATGTTACTGTCTAGCTAGCTAGCTACCTAGCTAATAAGATTTTTCCCATGTTAAATCCCACAGACTTTTTGCTCATGGCTAGCGCAAAATTGCAAAAGACCTACGTACCTGAATTTTTGCACAGGGATGCATGGTGATCTGAGGATGGTCCTTTTGTTGGTTTGGGGGTTGTAGGGGTCAGGACAAATGCGTGGGAGGGTTTTGAAATTTGCCACCGGAGAATTTAAATTTCGTTTCTTTTCCAAGTTGCAACCAAAGATTTTAAGCAACAATGGCTTGAACAATCAAGACTGGTCCTTAGATTTATTGTAAAAGCCTGGACGAACTAAAAACTGAACTATAACGAAGGACAAAATAAAGAAACATTAACGTTGCCGTGGATTGCGTAAGAATAAAGGGATGCACGTTAGATGATGGTTACGCAACATTACGAGCATACACGAGCTAAGGGTTTTTTTTTGTTAATAACCCAAAAAACAAAATGCTTCGTGTTCTGCTGTGTTACTAACAGAGACCTTCGGGGGTTTCTGCATGACTAAATGTGAACGAAATCTTGAAAAATTACGGGGAAGTTGCAGGGATAAACAAAACAACTGAAGGGGATGCGCTGATTGAGTGAGCGAAGCGAACGAAATCAGCGATTGTTAGTCAGTGTGTGCAAAAATGAGATTGAAGCATCCTAAACAGACGGTGTAACCTTATGTACGTTCACAGTCGTATGAAAGTTGTGATATCCACCCAAAACCAAAACTGGTAGAAAAACCCGCCAAGTTTCCAAAAACGGTCGGCCTTTGAAGGTAGTGATATCATTCCACCAAGGAAAGGCCGCCAAGGGTTAATCCTATTAGCCAAGTTAATCGCACCGAATAATACTTTGGACGTTAAATGAAAACTTGAAGATTGCTACCGCTAGTAGCAATCTTCTAGTTTTCATTTAACTTTCGAACTATTAGTATGTGCGATTAACTTGGCTAATAGGATTAACCTTGGCGGCCTTTCCTTGGTGGAATGATATCACTACCTTCAAAGGC
>JAHWFP010119403.1:0-11718 GCA_023313725.1 Lithobius niger | reverse complement strand
TTTTACGCGTACAGAGAGGCGTAAAAACGATTCTTGGAATAATGATGGAGTGTGTAAATCAGATGCCATAAGACAGAGGCTGTAGTGGCATTATATGGTATTTACTGGGCATACTCCTATAAGAGAATCTCCCTTCCAACCTTTTTGTATACACGCCATAATACCCGTGACAATCAGAAACGTCCAACTTTACTCCCAACAATGAATATCCTTAAATTTGATACTAGCTTATGGTTAACATTAATTACTCATGCTAACAAATAATATTAAGAAGTGTGAAGTTTCCTTAATTTCACTGGAAAATGCTTTTATTTGTTTATTATTTCTAATGTCCGTATTTTATTGACACCATACTATTACTCTCAGTGGCTATAAAAATAAACTGAAACTGAAACCACAAGATATTCGTTTTCGTGAGATCGTTATTGAACTAGTTTAAACAGCTAAAGGTAATCAACTCAAACAGCTTAGGTGAAGTACGGCCAATTAGACGTGCAGCGAAGGCCAACCGTAGTGCCATTGTAGTGGGGCAGTTAGCATAGCCATTTTCCCATAAAAAAATCGGTTTATTTTTTAGCGCCCCCACCTACCCTGATGAAAACAACCGTTACATTGCTGCTATTTTGGCACACAACATTAGAAAATAACGTTTCCGAATGTACCAAAAAACAAACGAAAAATTCTGCATTCATAATTTTCAAACAGAAAAGGGAAAAAAACCCGAATCAAAACCATTCTTTCCCGAGTTTAATGATGGTCGAAATGGGAAATCATACATTTTTGAAGGGAAACGTTAGGATTTGCGACTACCGTTATGCACAAGCTGGAGAACTAAACAATACAATGAAATTGCCCCTAATTTTATATTATTATGCAGATGTGATATAAAATTATTTGACCGATGCAAGTACGATATTAAATTATAATTATAAAATATGACCAATCATGAAGAAGACTTTATGGAGATTCCCCCCCCCCCGCCCCCCCCCACCCTAGTGGTTTTTTCTGAATCAATAGGGAATCAACTAGACACATTACAAGTAGAAATTCTGGTCAACCTACATTTTGTTTTGAACAACCCGTGGCTTTAACAATTCACGGTTAATGGACCAAAAATTAAACATAAAGTAACCCACCATAAAAAAAAAGTAAAAAATATAAAGCTGTATTAAGACTTAAATTAGAATAAAAACTGATTCGGATTGTTCCAGCTGAACTTTTTTAACTGGAGCAATTATTTACAAACTGCTTTCACGTTGAACTGCATCATGCATACTTGACTGACTTTTAATACTTTCAGCAATAATTTACATAAGGTCAATCAGGTAAATACTGAAATGTGTAAACATTATTGTAGTAAATTTCAGCACACTGGAAAAAAAATTAAATCAAAGTGCGTGCATGTGTATAGCCCGTTCATAGAGCAGGTATTTCGGCAAAAAAATATACTAACCTATATTTTCCACCATGATTTAATAAGCGTGACAGAAGAAGACTGTTTTCTGTGTAACTAAGAATAATTATAGTAATTCGCTAAGTAAGTACGTGAAGTTGTACGAAAATTCATGTGTTAGGAGTCTAGGACAGAAAAAATGTCTTGTAAGTCAGTTGGAGCTTATGTCCCGAGTCCACATCGGTAACGCAACGGGCTAGCATGCTGGGAGTCCTGGGTTCAAATCCCATTTCAGGCAGTCTTTGTTTTCTCAGACCAGTGTATTCTCACAAGGACAGTCACAAGGCTTCGTTAACAACCAGCCAGAAACTAATAACTGTAGGCTGATTTACTTTACAAGAACAAAGTCCGAAAAAACTCGTGAAAGGCAGATGGAAGTGGTGTTCCTTTTCAAATTAATTTGTGTGTTCTTCATTGTTTCCAACCGCAATAATTAAACCAGAAGCAAAACCCACAAGGGTAAAAGAACCCGCTTAAGTATCAGTCAATCAAAGTAGTGATATCCGAATAAAAATAGCTGCCACCAAGTTTCTGCACGGTGTACCAAACCTAACCCATGTATTTACTGACCGAAGTGTGTTGCCCTTAGAAAGAAGTGATATCGTCCCTGCCAACGAACAACCACCAAACTAATCCCACGGACTATTAGATAGAAGGTTAAATGAAAAAACAAGTAATATTCAATGGAATTAACCTGGTGGTTGTTTGTTGGAGGTAATATCACTTCTTTACACAATAGAAAAAAGTCGAAAGCCATTAATCTTTTCAAATACCTTAAAAAATTGTTTTGAAGTACGGTATTTGTGGTGATAACTCTTGAAATTAACCAAGTTTCGTTTTTAAAATAATATTTTATCAGAAACGTAAATAAAGATGACCTTAAAATTGTTCAAACGGTGGGGGGGGGGGGGGCGGGAAGAAATAAATTCATTAAGTAGAAAGTGTTAAAAAACTACATTAGTTGGCAAGTTATTAAAAAAAATTGTGAGAAGCAATTCTCTCCCCTCCCCAACTCCATTAGGATGGCTTCTGCAGCTGCGGCAGAAGGTTACAAGGGGGGGGGGGGGGGGGGCGGAGTATAGTTGTTTTGCCCCTCCAGAAAACAAATCCAACCTAGGGGCCTGAATGGGTGCAAATAACCATTTTGTTTGCATCTCCCATACCCTTCCTTCTTTCATACTTGATCATTTTTCGTTAGTTTCTTGCTAGTTTCTTGCAGTCCGTGTCAATTTCTTGCTAGTTCATGTTAGTTTTTTGCTAGTTTCATGTTAGTTCTTGCTAATTTCGTGTTAGTTTCTTGCTAGTTTTTTGTTGGTTTCGTGCTAGTTTCGCGCTTGTTTCTTGATAGTTTCGTGTTACTTTCCTGCCAGTTTAGCTGCGTACAAATTTTTGGTGTCCTTTATCAAGGCCAGACTTCGTTCAGGTCGCGACGCTGCAGCTCATTACTGTAAGGGGCCATACGTAGAAACTTCGCTAGTACTACGAACGTAAAACAACAAATTGGCATAAAAAAATGTCATATTCCATTAAACCTTCTTCATTCCATCACGCTAAGAATTGTATGGTATGGGCATCAGTGTTGTATATAAGTAGCTCTCTTTACATTATCTGTATAATCTTCTCCTCCTCTCCTGCAATCCCACAAACAACAGTCCGGTCCACATCATTGGATTACCTCTTTCACAGTTAAAAAACACGAACAACAATTTGACAAAACAACAGCGTAACACAATATCCGTAAATATCACACCGTCTGCATCACCATCTCTTTCACCAGTTAATAGCACATGCTCATAGCCAGGCTCACTGTGTAAAAAAGACCCCACCATCAAAGAGAAAGGCAATCTCAAAACATCAACGTCCCTTTGCTAAGAAAAACCTTAAGAGCAAATAACAAACTGTTCAAAGTGTTTTAACGAGCGTAACTACTCCTGGTCATCTGCCCGAAGCCCTAAGGCCCTATGTCTGCAACAGCCAGATTTCCACAAGCAAACTGTTTCACACCGCAACTTACAATGAAAAAAATAAGGTCAGTGACATAACAATAAAACCTAAAAACAGAACAGTAATGGAGATGGAACACGTTCGTTGTTGTTGTTGTTTGTTTTCAGGAAGCGCAAACCCATTCTGGGTTCCCCAAGGCTGATAACAATAGACACCCAGCAATGTCGTCCATTGATAACGAAATGTCTGCAACAAAGCCAATTAAGAATTACAGCGTCAATCTGCACCTGCTGTCCGAGCATCTTCAGCATGGACAAAATAAAAAGCCAAATATCAGTGTGTATGTCACAATTTTTATGTGTTGTATGTGAAAAACATTGGACAATGGTTATGTCAAACTATTAATCGTAGCCGCCTTGTTTTAACCTCTGGAGATAATATAATTGCACACATCGTTCAAGTTTGACACACTTTTCCCGTAATGAAGAAGTTTCTAAAGACCTTTCTTGACGCTACAGAAACGAAGTGAACTATATTCAGAAACTATTTTAACTTTAATATTGGCTCTGGCTTCATCTATACATAAGCTCCTTCTCCATAAAGCATCTGTTTTTATTCACAGAATACCTCTTCCTTAATTACTCATTTCTGTGCAGATTCTGTATACTTTTTTGTCATCTTAATTAAAACAAATTGTCAGACTCCTCAACCTTTTTGTATTTTTAGGTTTCATTAGACCTTGATCAACACTTTGAAACAAATAATCCAATTAATCTTGAGAGCTTTAATTTTTAAAGCAAAAGACAGCCGTCGTCTTCCACAAATTTCATCCCCCTTCTCAGCTATGATTAGACCCGTTGATTATTAATTTATGGCAAGCTCAGTTAATTGATGGCAAAGTTTTCCAAAATGAAAAGCGCAATTTCCTTACAGAAGAGTTTGAAAGATATTTGCTTTTTCTAGAAAATAAAATATGTAAATTGGATAATGCTAACTAAGAAAAACGTAAACTATACATAAATTTGTGTACATCATTGGTCTACTTCCCCTCCCATGTTAAAGCCGATGCTCCATCGTTTCATACTGTATCGTATCAGGAGCTCAGTTATATGCAGCGGCAAGTGACGTCTTATTGGCTACAAGAGAGGTAGCTGCAAGGGGCACTAGATTGAAATGGAGGGTTAAACAACGGCACTTCTAGTCAAGCCAGTGCTTTAAGAGCGGATTTTCGTAGGCTTAAAAAACCGTTGTTTTCTCCAATCCCTTATGCTGCTTAGGTTGTAATCGGAAAATAAAGATTCCACTTGCTTAAAAATGTCAGCAACTGCCAACAAATCGACAAAAATCGCGCGTTATAAGCTTAAGAAATCCACTCTTAACAGCTTTGTCTTCAGTAAGACGCCCTTCTTTTCGTCCTCCAGTGCCCCTTGCAGCTATCCCAGTTACTGGCTCCACCATAGAGTTATATACAATAATACTACATCATGTCACTGCCCTATAGGAAGGATGAAGAAGCGTCCTATTTAGCGAAATGTTGCACTTCAAAATGTTGTCACCTTGTAGGACATTTTTCATACTGTATTAAAAAGGCTATTTCATGTTATAGTAACTAAGTCAGAAAATTGGTGTGCCTAAATAAGAAGTCTCTGATGACAGATTGATTCTTGACAATGATAAAATGTATATTTTAGCATGCTGGTTGAAAATTAAAAACGACAGCGAGGCTCGACATTTTGTTGAACACCCGTTTATACAGAACCGGCTGAATTCTTCACCCTTTTCCTGCAATTTTGGCCACATTTAAACATTTTCAACCGAGTTCGGTTTATTCTTTGTCTATCTTGTCAAGAAGCATTTATTAAAATCCAGTTGGAGTCTCCTGCATTCTTGCACTTGGGATACAAACGTCGTTTATAATATCACACACTATTTTGATATTGTATGACCTAAGTCACTTAGGTCAACTTTTTGCGATGAGTGGTAATGTTAAAACAAGAATTTCAACCATTTGTATCTCCATAAGTTATCATTTCATCAATCGGGATGAACTATTTTGCAATCATGTTTTTATTGTGTGCACGGCGTATCTTGAGTCCTGCACGTATTTTGTGATCGGCTACGTCTTCCTGGAGGGGGAGGCTTTAATCGACGGCCGCCATTGTTTTTGTAACTATTTTGGATACCAACAAGGCACTCTGCTACCAAAAACATACAATCGATTATTTGGATTCATTCTGGGGCGAACTCAAGATTAGCCGCGGACATTATAGTGATCAGCTTTCATCCCTAAAAGCGGAGTTCTTTGACTGAAACTCTACGAACTTCTTTCACTCAGAGCTAAACGAGTATGGAGCCGATCATTTCGAAACATAATCTATAGGATATGGTATAATGATCAGGAAGAGTGTCCCTTTCCAACCAAAGGCAGAAAATGAAGACGTAGAGGACAGCCATGTTGGCTCGAGTTTCTATTCCCTGCGACTACGTGATGTCTCAACATGAACTCGTTAATACCGTCTTTTCACTTTATGAACATGTTTTGGATAGCAATAAACATTACACAGCATGTTAAATATTGAACGCAAGAAATAAAAAAATCCATTATGAATTAAGCATTTCAAGCAATTGCTCACTTGAGTCATAAAAATCTTACTGCTGAAAATTTCAACTGCACGTTAATAATTACACGCCGTTCGGAAAATTATTCGTAAGCTAAGTGAACATCACAATGGAAGCATTACGTTTGAATTCGATCTGTGCTAAGTAATGGTAAAAATCTTTTTAAACTTTCAATTAATATCTAGCTCACTAAACATATTATCTTAAATTAAACGCCTAAATTACGCAAATTTATACGTTTAATACGTAAAAATTTTAAGCTAACGGTATGACCAAAATACCCAGCCCCAAAAAACAGGAGAAGCGTGTGACTGCCACTGTGTAGCTTGCAAGCCGAGGAGGTTTACTTTCTTGACCTTGCAAATGGTCGATTTAGCTCCGATGCCAGGAGGTCATTCAATTCCCCCAAAATCATGAAATTAACTGTAAGGTGTCATAGAAAGTATTGTTAGTATTTAATAAAGAAACCGTCTCAGCACTAGTGATCTTGGCCTGTGAAACCATTACACAGCAAAAACCACAAAAAAGATTGTGGTCACAACAATACTAAAATAATTGTTCTCCAACAAGATAGTCTATGAAAAATTCAACACTTGAAATTATTGTGCTATTAGTAACTGTGATAATTACAGTAGGGATTGATCTCGGTTTCCCATGTTAAAGCGAAAATTTTGATGCTTAGTATCTCCATCATTTCTTAATATTTTTAAACCAAATTCGGTGTAGTGGCTAGTTGAACTTGCATACTAAAATTTATTAAATTCGTTGGACCAGCTCGAAAATCTGGACCTGAGCTAGATTCACGAAACCAGTGTTTGTCTATTGTTGGAGTTCTTATAATTTTACGCAGTTTACGCAGTTTACGAATACAAAGGAGGAACCGTATCTGGCATTGTTTCGTTGTATTTACATTATTGAGTATATTTTATTTTTTATAATGACAAGCCTTGGATTTATCGAAAGTTAGATCGTGGCTGCATACACCTCACACACAATGTTCTAATTTTTTTTGCCTTAACTTTTTAACATTAATCAGTTTCGGACTGCTCCCTTGAGGGCTCCCGGCACGGATCCTGAAAGCTATTCCCTCCCCCCCCCCCCTACAACCTATAATGAAAAATTTAAATATATAACCCTGAAAGCCCCCCTTAGTAGATATATACATATATATATAATGAAAAACTCAAATATGTAAATCTGAAGGGCCCTCCCCCCCAAAAAAAATAATGAAAAAAAAAACAAAAAACAAACAGATTAGTGCTTAAATCTAATTGGTTGTGCTAGTTTAAAAAAATCTTTTTTACTGAATAAGAACACGAAAAATGCATCGACGCTGAATGCACTGAAGGGGGATAGTACTACTCCTCGTCAGTTAGATCACCTCTTTTACGTTTATTGCACTATCAATCATATTAGTTCTTTTTTAGAGATTTTTCGGCGATGACATTTAGCCAAGAAGAAGACACAGAAACAAAAAATGGTAAAAATATTTGAATACAGTGTAGCAAGGTTTCACGCAGAAACGACAACCACGAAGGTAGCAAAACAAAATACCATGTTAAAAACAAAATGCATTAGCGAAGTTTAAGAATGTTGAGTGAGCTTTTTTATTCAGTCGTGCCAAATAAACGACGCGACATTTTTACTGCAACTTTTAAAACACTCAAACAATACGCCAACATCGATTGTGTCGACATCAAAAGCGAACCTGGAAAAATCTCAATTTCGATGTGACGCCTAATATGGATATTTGTCGAGTTTGTAGCAGTAGCCATGGGCCCAGAAAGCGAGAAGGAAAATTTGGCTAGGTAATTCCAGTCGGAAATTCCCAGAATCGTTTGCATGCCACAATCGACAAGAGTACGAGGCATCACAGGGGCCTTCTCTTCCCAAAAATGTTTAACGTGGCTGAGGTCAGAATTGAACCAGGTTCCTCTTGCTTTGTAGCACGCTAACATGTAAGAGGTAAGAATTTTCTCCGAATTAATGATCCCGGAAAGTGGCACATTCGGGGAGTGGGGGCAGGGCATTTTTTTACATGTTAACTGGAGGTACAAATGGACCTGCAGCCGCCTAAAGTGGACTTCCAGTTAAACTCAATTGGACCCACTGAAGGTCCACCCTAAAAAGGAAATAAAATGTCAAGTTTAATACATTAATACTTTCATGAGAATGTTTTTTTTTTTTGCTAGCTACAAATTTTGGCGATATGGATAATGAATTTAGATTCAATCCGGTTCGCAGCGAATCTTCACGGTAAGTAAAATCCAGTAACGTGCACAGACCACCGAGAGGGCAGGGGCAACTTTTGTAAAAGGGTACGTTGAGATTTTATTTTTCTGGTTTTGAAGGCTTGTTCGATTTCGGTAAATTGTCACTTTTTGCGTAGCTGAAAAAAAAACCTTGACTATCCTGAAGACATATTTTATTTATTAAAAATAAGTATCTAGTGTGAAAAACTGAAAGACTTACATTACAAAGTTTTTTTTATGCGTATGATGCAGTCAGCAAAACTAATTTTGTAAAAATGTTTTCAACGGCACTTTACAAAGCCAGAAAATGCTGGAAAATAGCAAAAATGCGTCAGCTTCCGGGGCACTGCCCCGGACCCCGCTGGGGGAGCTCACAGCGCTCCCCCAGATCCCCTAGATGTTATTGGTTTCTACCTACACACAATTGGCTAAATGACTGGTGTTACCACCTCAGTACAAAACCCCACTTACACCACTGCACATTCTTTGATTTTTTTATTATGTTAATAGTTGACCCATTAACATAGTGGTGCCCTTTATATGTTAGTGATGCCCTTTTGTGAAAGTGGACCTCCAGTCACATTATCTAAAACAATGCCCTGGGTGGGGGGGGAGGGGGTCAAAAGATAAAATTTTTAAGCGTACAATTTTATAAAAGAAAAAATAAGGCTTTTGTTGCACTTTAAAAAATCTGAAAATTGGCTTATTCAAACATTTAAATTGCAAGAAAACTGCAGAATTTTTTTTATGGAGCCTCGGGGGACTTGCAACACTCACCGCGCCCCCCCCCCCCCTTTACGTAACCCTTCGTTAATTTTTCGGCACCGTTTTTAATTCTAATTATTTTTCCGTTTTCCCCCTCCCACATCCTCACAAACCAAATATTTTAATGCGCCAGTGAGGCTTCATTTTGGCTGCAACAAAAAACTTGGAACTTCGACGCAGGTGTATACTTTATATTAACAATTTGGGGTGGTCTGCTTTAACGTTATCATTTTATACCCTGAAACTTCTTAACAAATACTTTTATTAGAAAGAAACGTATCATTAGCGTCGGCTTGGTAATATAGAAATTTTCTGAAGTGGGTCGTGACGAAAGGACGATTTTTCATTACTCCAGGGGAGAATTTCGGGACTTCTTTTTGTATCGATCTGGTTTTTGTCGCCACTGCAAAACATTTTCTGCCAGATCGAAATTTAGAGATAATGTCGTGAAGTCCCAGGGAACTGGACGAGATTGGGAAGCCAAAGATTGGATGTTCCAAACCAGACTCATTCAAGATGAACCATTTGTTCCTCTCAGTTTAGAAGGCTGTGTATTTTTTTTTTGTAAGATCATTTCTTCGTTTCTTCTCTCGGATTAATAACTGTGCTCCAGTTATAGAAATTAGTTTATTTATTTATTTATTTCTGTTTACAAAAATATACATTAAGCGTCAGGTTCAAACGTGAAATTTGGCGATGTCCATTTTCAAAACAAAGATAATAAAACTAAGAAAGGTGAACATTTGGTCAATATATTTCTTTCAAAATACAGCGAACATACAAACGCAAATGCAGAAACATGCAAAACACCTGAATATGTCAGCACGAAATCATGAAACAAAAACCAAATTTAATTAATGCTGTTACGCAAAATTTCATGCATTTTTCGTTTTAGATTCATGCAACATTAGAATAACCCAAACGGTACTTGTGTAAATCAAAACAATAATAATAAGAATAATATAAATCATACCAAAACCTAACACCATCATTAACAAAGTTATCTAATGTAATTTTAAATGTAAAAACAGAGGGAGCATTAACTACATCTTCTGGAAGGCAGTTCCTAAAGTTAATCCATTAAAAGGGGAAAGAGTTTCGTACGGCTGTTGACGCCATTTTAGAGATGGTAAGGATTATTCCGACCGATACGCATAATTATTTTTTTTTTATGGCATTTATGGCATTAACGACATAGAGACCTGAGCACTTGCGAATTTCGACTTCCGTGACCGTCGACGTCCGTTGCAAATTTCAGCTGCGTGTTTAACGGCTATTATATCCCCAGTTTTTAGCCCAACAAAATTATTTGAGCAACCGAAAGTGCTTGTGGTATGTTATGTTTTTAAAGGGAACTGTTCAAACGTGAAAGAACACGTTATTCTACTCAACCGTCCTTACCGAAATATAAATAAATAAAATTTAACGTTCAGTTACACTTTAAAATGAAACGCAACCTGGCCAACACACGGACATTAGCTCCGCACCCCACCCCCTCTTTTCAGCGTACTTGGAGTTAATCAGCTGTGAATTACCAGTGGTAATACCATGAGAACCTAGTTTAATGTCGATCATTTTTTTTATAATTACGAGTTGCATTCCGAATTGAAAAAAACAAACCACTGTGCACTTGAATTATCAGCTTGGTAATGCAACCAATAAAACCAATGAGCCGGTTAACGAGTAACTTCTCACTACAACCCTTATCATATGCTTTGCCTAAGTCGTAAAATATAACGTACAGTAATCCGAATAGATCGTTCTAGTTCTATCTTTTATTCTAACCAAACAGTTCCATTCTAACCAATTAAAGAGAATGTTTTAAGTGCTAAAACCAAGCACAAATGACTTAGAGAAAAATTCAGTGTAGACTCAACAAGAGTGAATTTACACCGAACTACAGGGCGGACATAAACGGGCAAAGCTTCGCTAACTTAAGGGGCTTGATATGCAATGATGCTATAATTCTAAGAAAAGAGGGGATGGGGCGCGGAGTCAATGTTCGTGTATTGGGCAGGTGCGTTTCATTTTAAAGTGAAACTGAATGTTATGAATTTTATATTTTTATTTTTCGGTCAGAACGGTTGAGTAGAATAACTTGTTCCTTCACGTTTGAACAGTTCCCTTTAAAAATATTACATACCACATGCACTTATGGTTGCTCCAGTAATTTTGTTGGGCTGAAAACTCGGGATATGATAGCCGTTAAACATGCAGCAGCAATTTGCAACAGACGTTAGAAGGTTCATTGTTTTGCAACTGCTTCAAAACGATTATGAAAACACATTGTAATTATGACCATTTTGACATCGTAATGCATGCAGAACAACACAAAACGGGTTTCTATTTTGGCGACATGGATTTGGACGTGACTCAGTTACATGCACTTCAAACCGAAAATTTAAACCAATGCTTGGGACTATAACGTTATGGATGTTACGGAGTAGTAATTCAGAAATTCTTGGTTCGATTTCATTCTCGTCAGCCCAGGGGGCACTAAACCTACACAAACGGAAAAAGTTTTAACCGAAATGTTGGAATTAGGGCTAAATTTTATAATGGAATAAAATTACTCCACTCGAGTGAAGCCAGGTAGTTCAACAAATTGTAAATAATCAAACACCCGTCGTAGTATCATTTCTCTTAATTTGTACCATAGATTAGAAAGTTAACTAGATATACCGT
>JAHWFP010119398.1:0-10785 GCA_023313725.1 Lithobius niger | reverse complement strand
GGTTACAGATCATATCTAACTGTGCTGAAAGGCTACAATGAGGAGTGGGAGTTTACGCTTGAGATAAAGAAAGTAAACAGCATAGGCATCGATCTTGGGTTGACTTGGATGTCGTTTACCAGTACGATTTTAAATGAGATGGGCGACAATTTTTTTGTAGATATACGTAGTGATGTTTGGCGAGTAATTAGATTTGGAGGTGGGGAAGGAAGCAGGAGCAATTTCCTGTAGCCATTGTTAAGGAGCCAATTCGGTGTTATATAAAAGTTTTTTTAAGGGGAAGAAATTTTCCACGTCTCTTTTGAAATCGCACTGTCTTAAAATGCGAAAAATAGTGAAAATGTGAAATCGTGGTTGGGTATGTAGTTTTCATCAGCCTTTCTCTCCACACAATTTTGTAAAGTCCAACGCCCCTGGTAAATAGATTCCACCACATCAATAGTTCAATATTTAGGGCCGTCATCACACATTAATTATTTACTAATTTGCAAGTAAAAAGAATTTGTTGCATGTAAACGTGCTACAAAAACTGTACCACAGTCAGTGAAAATACTACAACAATGTAATTTATCTCTCTAGGTCTAAACTCATTATTTAAATTCGTGAAAATTAGCTCGCGTTGTTCTGTGACTGAAAGTCCATGGGCTATAAGGGTTGTCTGTACACATTTTCAAACTAAAAAATGGGTTATTTTACGGTAGCCATTTTTTCGTGTAGTAGCTTTTAGGGCCCATTTTTTAAATAAAGGGCTCTCATTAAAAAAAAATGTGCTACAAACTGTAATTGGTCGATTTAAGTAATTGTTTAGTCATTAAACGCAATGCGCAAAAGGGCACCTTTGCGTAGTAAATTACATGCTTATGTAGTATGTAACATTTATTTACTTTCTGTGTCGTGGTTACACGACTTTGTCACATGGAGCGATTGGTTCTTTTAGTGTATTTGGGGACGCGACAGGCCAAGATGATTCTATTATTCACTGCTTCGTCTCAACTTGGTCACATCACTGTGAAACTCGTTCCACGCATGAAACTGGTTCCATGCTCAATGAAATTTGGACCATGTAACCTATAATAGCAACAGCAACTCTGCAGAACACCAGAAAACAACACCACACGTGCACCTACTGCAAAACGTAGCTAGAGTAGTGAGAGTATACCTCATGCATTCAGTTGGAGGGGGGAATTGAGTTTTAATGGCGCGTCGACAGCTAGATCATTAGCGCCAACCTCAGCCACAGTGCAGTGGCCCGGGATGCCACTGCGCCGCACATTGCAGAGATGTTAACTAAACCTCAGACATAAACGTGGGCCATAAACCTAGCTACTAGATATTTTATAAACTTTGGTTGGAGAGAGACGGGTAGGCCACTAACTACACACACGATGCACTTTACCTTAACAAGTTTTGTGCTCTAGAAATAAGAAGTAGTAACTACTTGTTATCTTTAGAACACAAAACTTATCAAGGTAACTGTTATATTACAAGAGTTTAATATCGATATTTTTATGATAATCGGGAGTTGGTTACTGAACTGGAAAAAACATCGAGCGCGTGCATAAAATGTTTTTACAAGCTTGGGAATGGAGCAAATGAGAGGTAATATGAAAAAAACTTTAACTAGGATTAAGAGGTCTTTACAGCTCGAATACTACGTCGTGTTAAAAATAAGATAGAATGACCAATAGCCTAGGGTGTTTTTATGATAATTGGGAGTTGCATTCCGAACTAAAAAAAAAAACACCGAACGCTTGCGCAAGGTGTTTTTATCAGCTAGGAAAAGGAACAAACGAGTGGGAAATGAAAAAAACTTAGAATAGGATTAAGGGCGCGTTTACGCAAGGACAATTTTCTCGTTTACTAGTTTTTACTTGGTCAATACTAAATCTGCTGACTGCTTCTCACCGTTGTCGGAGAATGCTGCTTTCGAGTTGTCTATACGTAGTAACCATGGCAACAACGCGGACGCAAATTTTCTCCTCGTGCCTCGCGACACGACGTACGATGCGTGCAACATGACAGCGTGATTTATGACAACAAGAAAACAATTTTTACTGCAGTACACGACGACGGACAGATTCCTGAATACAGGCATTCGAAGGTTTGTCTTCGACTCGATGACTACGAAATGGACGCCATGTTGGATTTTGAATTCTCGCTGCGAGTTGCTATTTATTCTGCCGTTGTTTGATCACTGCTAGGAGCTGTTTTTTTCAGCGAGAAGAGCAAATTTTGGAAATAGCGTGAAATGGCAACAATGTTGTACCAATGTTTAAAATGACTTGCACTTTGTTCTTTGGCCGTGTTGTTATTTATAATACATTTAATTTGTTGTCGCTTACCGCATTCATTTAATAGAAACGGGAAATTAGTCGTAAATAAATAACGATTGTCTAGCAAATAGCTTTCGGCGAGCGAGAAGATCTCGTTGCGTAAACGAGCCCTAAAAGGTATTTGCTACGGAAATACTACGTTGCGTTAAAAACAAGATGGAATCACCAACATCATTTACATGCTGTAGAAAAGTTGCCAGGGGGATCACTATCACACACAAAAATTTCGTCACTCTGGGGTCATGTCTTGAGGTACTCAAATGGCCGTTAATTTTAACATTGTACTGCAGTGGGTGGTGGAATGGCGAAAAAGGCAAAAAATGATGATTTGACTGGCTTTAAATTTAACTTAAACATTATCTTATTTGAAACACTTAGAGACTATGAAAGGTATACGTAATTGCGAGAGATGTTTTCTGTGCAATAGTGAAATTAATTGTTATGGCCCAAAATTGCCTATAAGGTTTTTTTGGCCAATTTTCTATGCTAAATTATTCTCACAGTTTTTAAGAAAAGTAAAATTATTTGTAATTATGGCATAATAACGTAGTTTCTGAGGAAATCAAATGAGGTAATCTTAAAAATTAAATTTTAAAACTAAAATCACCATAATTGCCTTTTTTCGCTGTACACCAAATTGCCGTACAATGTTAAACTTAAAGGCACTTGGGGCACATCAAGATATGACCCCAGAGTGATGAAATTTTGTGTGTGTGATAGTAATGCCCAAACTTTTCCACACACTGCCAATAACAAAAGAAAGAAAAAAGGCTTGTACACTACACCCTAGTGACCAATGCGAAAAACTTAAACGATAATGCTATAAATAACCAGTTATGGATGGTATTACCAAACACACACGTTCTTCTTATCCAAGCCATTTACCTTATGCGAACCATTCCTGTAATTCGGTCAATAAATGGGATGTATTCCATCCATGGAAAGAAAAATGTGGGAATGAAATTTGAATTAAAATTGAACTGTTCGTCCTGTAATTTGCATAGTCTCACGTATTTTGGGTCGTCGTACTCGAACCTCTTGCCAAATTCTAATGTAGAAATGATATTAGCAGTGCTCACGGATGTCATCTCTTTGATATCAACAGGTTGGCCTTTTTGTTTTGATAAGACCTCGAGGAACGCGTGTATTTCTTCCTGAATAAGAAAAGGTAAAGTCAGATTGGGCAACAGGAAATTAGCACTCAAAGTCGACGGATACAATTGAAGTTGAAGACATGTAAAAGTCTGTCGAAGTGTGTTTGCCTAAATTTGTATACTATTGGAAATATTCTACAGTCTAAGTCGCTAAATCCTATGAAGTGAAATATACAGAATTTAAACTTTCAGAAATGTAATATTTCAAGAATATACAAAACGCAACTAAAGAGAATAACCATTTCCATAAACGATCAACTACTTTAAGCAAGAAAAATGATCACCATACCTTCGCATACAATCTCTGCAAACATTAGTTGAAACTTTTCATCTTGTAGCCTATTAGCGTTGGCTTTAAAAAATATAATTGAAACTTGGACAGATCAACAATGCAGATTTGATTTTGTCTTTCCTTTAACTGTCAAACCACTGTTTCAATCTACTTGTTAACTTTTATTCAAAAACTTATTAAAAACTAGAGGAAGCCCGTGCTACGCACGGCTGGTCTTGGATACAGTTTTTGTAACACTGGCACGGTTTGGTTGCTCATGTGTACGTCCATGTTTCACCGAATTAAGTTTCTTCAATCCAAATTTTGTGCTCACTGGCCAAAAACGCTTTCATCGAATTAAGTTTGTTCAATCCAATGTTTGCGCACACTGGCTAACAAACGCTGATTTTCGTTCGCTTCGCTCACTCAATCAGCGCATCCCGTGATGCAAGTCAGTGAAAATGCACCGTTTTAAAAATTGAGACGTCGATGCATTTTCCAGCATCGTTGTCTGAAAAAAATTGCGCTGGGTAATAATGTTGTATTGCTTACTGGAGTCCGTTGTACAGACGGGTGGTGTTGAAATCTTCAGCCTGGCGGCTTTGACATTTTTGTTTTCTGGGATAGGCAGAAAGCAAATCGCTCGGGCCAATAATGCTTCATTATTGTTTTGTTTTCACTTGGACAGGTCTTAGACATAGGGCCTTAGGGCTTCGGGCAGATGACCAGGAGTGGTTAACGCTCGTTAAACCCTTAAACCCTTAAACCTTGGACAGGTCTTATTGTTGCCGGCCACTCTGCAAGATAGTAATGATAAACCTCGTGCTCCGCAGTAATTGTTGGTGTGCAATTTGAAACAATTCAGCTCAGCTCTGAAAGCCCGCATTTACGAAATAAGTAAATTCTATCGTGTTTAGGTGCCACTTAACAACGTGGCTTAGTTTGATTCGAAACTATATGCCTTTAGCTGAAACACGAATTCTTTCACAATCATTTTCCCCATCAACAATCAACGGTTTAGACGAAATTGTTAGACGCCGTAGCAAAGACATAACACGTGCACGAAGAATGAAAAGCGATCAAAGTGATCGTTTACTTAAACTTATTTCAACGACCTTATTATGTAGGTATGTATAGCCTACAATAAATCTTTCATACAGTTCAACGTAAATTACTCATCGTAAAAAGAAGTCAATTCCTACGCTAGGCCAATTCAGGTTAGTCCTATAACAATGCAGATGCAATTTTTTGTTTCGAGTCAAGCTAATTTCGGAGCTAATAAAATAAGTTTCAAGTTGTGGAAAACTATAGGTATGGATCTTTTTTTCTCTGTGCATGCCTATGCCGCCATCTTGGCAGACCGTTTTTCCAATTCCTCAGAAAGTGAACCCGACACCCGTTTGATACATAAAACTGAGATTATTATGGGATGTAACGTGGCCTTTGACATTGACACTTGACACTTCCTTTACTATTCACGTGTGCATATTTTCTTTTCAGTGATGCATATTTTCTTTTCACCTAAATTGAAACATGCACGCATATATTGTGAAGGAATTTGGCTGACTTTTCTTTACTAGAATGTGAATAGATCATTTCATTTAAAGCATCTTTTTTCAGTATTTTTTATTTTTACACCTGACTGTTGGCTTTGTTTATTCATCCACTGATAATAATTCAAATTTTCAAATATTCAAATATTCAAATATTCAAACATTCAAAACTTATACTAGAATCAATCCATCCGCTTTCCAATCTAGTTTGTGTGAGCTAAACTCTGGCATTTTATTTGCGTCTGCTGAATAAGGTTATTCACTGGCTTTTAGCCTTATCTGATTGAATTAATCCCTGTAGCTCTGTAGCAAAACTTGCTAGGATATTATTCTCTTTGGTTCTTTTCACCTGTTTGAATTTAACGTGTTGTCGACCATTGTTTTGCCCCAACTATTTTTGTCACTCTTCACCTGTCAGAATTTTTGTGATAATCAAGGACATAATCGCAGGGCGCAAATAACCCCTGTAGTGTATAGTCGTGACTTTTTTCCCGAATGGTTCTAGTTCTTTTAGCTTCAAATAGAGACCAGAAGCTTTTGCTCACTTTCTAGAGTTAAAATGTATCATACTGATGACTCCGTATATTATCTTCTGGTTGTCAAGTTGATGGTGATTTAAATTCAAAAGTACTATAATTATCTTCCACTTCATCAAGATACAATTGTTGGTATCGATAAGAACTGTTGTTTACGATTCCGATTCGATGTGTCAATACCGGTCGTTACCGTCACCAAACAAAAAATCCATACCTTAATATTCGCTAAAGATTACACTCTTCAAGATTTTGATGTTTTAAGGAAAACTTTACCATTATTCTGGGTTCTAAACTCAGCTTTCCCATTCCATAATCACGCATGGTCGATATTAAAAATCTCCTTTGTTCGCGCCAGGGGTCACCTTCACTTACTATTATACCTGTAACAGATGAATAAAAAACATCGTTTACATTATAATTTTTAATTTCCTATGATATGAACTCTAACAGAGAACAAAGATAAATAAACAGTTTGGTTGGATTGCAAGAACGATAGTTATCCTAACGCCTCTACCAATCATAACTACCAGAAATTCACTGCCGTCAAATAATAGGAACGAATTTTTTTAATTAAATATCGAATGGGAAAAAATGTCCCTCTCCCCGAAACAAGGAAAACTGATGGTTGAAAAGTAGCCAATGTAAAAAAAAATACACCTCCCCCCCCCCCCCAGTTAACACCAACCACCATACATAAGTGAAAATTAAGCACTCACAATATCATGAAAGTGCAAGATAATTTAATTTTCGGCAATAGAAACACTATCGTTTAAAAAGAGGGAAGCTGCCGCAATTTGCAGGCTTAAGAGCTTCGCCACGGTATTCACGTCAGAGGTCTGAAGAATACATATTGTGGCTGCCTCCCTCTTTTTAACTTTTAGTGCTTTCGTTGTGAAAAAGCCCCACAATTCGTGGTCGAAAATTAAATTACATTGAATTTTTCGTGACGTTGCAATTTCTTGCCTCTCAGATGGCGCTTTTGCCACACATAACTTCCTGGTCTTTTACGAATCCCACAGTTCAGAAAGGTATTTTTTTTTCAAACGTCTTTTCCTTTTTTTTAGAGGGAACGTATTTTTTTTTCCGGGCGTCATTGATGATGTTTAAAAAGTTTCGTACTTAGTATTTTCTGGCAGCGAGTTTCTGGCAGTTATGATTGGTGAGAAACAAATACATTTCAGCAAGCTAAACCACAGAAAATTCTGCTTTGTGGGTGGGAGCTAATGATAATTAATGATTGATATGGGTTTTTTTGCTCTGTGTTTTCTGTTTTGTTCCGTTTTTATACTTTTTTTGGATGGAGGATATTTTCTAGGGGGAAATGGGTATTCGGAGGTTATTTTATGGGAAGATATTTTCCGCTGGGTAAACCTGAACAGGGGGATACTAACGTGGGAAATTATCCAAGGAGTTTTTCATCAGGGGGATATTCGAATGATACCGTGATACTAATGCAAACAACGCTAAAGCACAAAATGCTGATGAAAGGCAGCATTAAAAAATATTGCTAAAGTTCGTGAAACAAGGAAAGTATACTATGTAAGGTGTGGTACTAACACAAAGGTTTAGCAACGCTGAACTCGAACAACAAGAATTACTCGTCGTGTACAAAAATTGTGTTAGTACCACATCTTACATGAGTTTCTCTTATTCCACAGATTTTAAGGAATATTCTTAATACAGCCTTACCGTTTTTTTTTTCTGGTTGAATAATTGTAAAGTCATCCCCTACACTTTAATTTCAGACTGACTTACTTACTTACTTACCATAAGATATTGCTCTTGTTTTAGTGCATTCTGACTCCCAAAATTGTTCTGCAGATCTCGAGACACCCTCCTCCCCCCCCCCCACCCCCGCCTGCCATTTTTTTCGCGAATCGTGTTGCAACTATTCGGCACAAGATCTCGCTGGTAAACAAACACCGTATTTCTTCAAGTTAAAAGATACCGTTCGTATGATTTTGACCAAGGCGGTATTTGTACCAAGACTAATCCTGTGGTAAGCTTTTGAACCCATGTTAAAGCAGAAATTTATTTACTGATTAATTTCTCCGCCTGTCATTCAGTATTTTCCATTCGGATTTGATATATACCGTTGTTGAAATTGGTGAATATGTGTACCAACATTGATTAATTTACGATTTGCCGCATCGGAGATATGGGAAATCTTGAGTTTCGTTTTGGCTTATGTCATAGTGGCGGTGAACTGGTTGACTGGACACCTTTATAGTAATAATAATGAAAGGTTTACAACTACTAAGTAGAGTGGATGTTGTAAGGGAAGGGGACGAGCCACGTCACCAATCCGAAGGAATGGAGCATGATAATTCATACTTAATACTGCCGCCTCAAGAACCTGTATTACGTCAAAACTAAACCATTTCTCCCAGGAAGCTGATTCTTAGCTCTTTTGAAAAAGATACTTCCGCATAGTGTCTTTTGTTGAAATAGAAATTTCAATTATTCGTTCCATTCCGGAGTTTGGCGTGCCAGAACGATCGATCAGTTTTATTGTTTTACATTGTTTTATAGATTTTTAGTATGCAACAATGCCGCCAATCAGCAAACGCCAGCCACAAGGCGTAGACTGAAGATTAAACAAATGCTAACGCCCCTACTCTGAGGAAACGTTAAGACGTGGCATTATTCGTAGAACGAATTGGTTTATCTTGGTTTGACGTCATCCTACCTTCCGTGACGAGGAAGCATTATCGGATAAAGGCCAAAGGCACCTATCATCGTCTATTCACCGTAGTGGGTGGATATCCCACTACAGAGAATATTTTAACTTTAGGAACGATTTAGGTTTCTAAAGTTAAAAACAACAGATAAGACAATGAAACAGAGCTGCATACAGACCAACTTCAAACATAAGGACTTCTACTGAATGAGCGAGCGTAGTGAGCGAAATTTAGTGCGTTTGTAAGGAGAACAGAAGACCAACTTGCTATGCCAAGTTAATACGAATTATAAAACAAAAACAAACTCATTTAATGTTGAAGGTAAGGGTTAACCGATCCGAAGACAAATACAACAGAGAAAGACATAAACTTTCTGCAAGGTTTCAGATACTGAAGTGTTGCTGTATTGTTTAGTCCACATGAAACCATCTGCTGTTTTTAACTTGTACATGTAAATAAAATTAAAACACAGTCCAAATTTCAAAAACTTTGATCCCTAATTGAAGTAAGAATAATCTAATGGCTACACACTGGGCTACTTTCGGGGCTACATTTTTCAGGTAAAGTCTCCTTTCCATTTATCACCCTGGTGATGATACACACTATTTGTCAAGATTACCTGCAGGAATGTACTATGTACACTGCAACGATTACTTTTTAACAATTTGCCAGCGATGACGATTAGTCATGTAAAGGCACCAATCATAGCTCACCAAACGTGTACAAAAGTAAAAATGGTAAACATATTCAATACAGCAGTGAGGTTTCACGTAGACTAAACAATACAGGAACATTGTAGTATCTGAAACCTTGCAGGAAAGTTTGTGTTCCTTTGCGGTTTTATTTCGGATCAGTTAAACCTGACCTGGAACATCAAACTAGTTCGTTTTTGTTTTCTAACGTAGACCCAAGCTAGTGAGTCACCCCCAAAATGAGGTTTAGTTGTTGTTACAGCTTAATAATTGTTGTCAGATGACGGCTCACTATCAGACTGTGCCTTTTAACTTGAACAATTTTATACCTGATTTCAGCATAACGGTGTAAATTCTCCATGCGGTAGAAATCTTTGCAATATCGTTGGAATCATGTGACGTGGATCCAGTAATGAAGAAAACCACAACGTTAAAGGGAACGTGTGCTTTATGGAGAAAACATCCCCTCAATAACGTTGATTTGTGTTACTTGTTAGGTAGCTGAGGACACGGCCCCAATGTTAGTTCTCAAAGGGTATAAAACACATCAACAGCTCGTTAGGGATAATTGCAAATCTAAATTTTAGCACACACGTGCTCTCTGTTTTTACTCTTTTCTGCTCCTTTTCCCTCCTTCAGGCATTTGTAAGTCTTTTTCAGGCCTCTACCTCATTTATCTGGCACCGCCGCTCCAGTACTCCAGTAAATGTTAGCACAAAACGGCTATTGCTAAAGGGTTGGGGCAATGGCCTCCCTCCCACCCTCCTTGTGAAAGCCACTGGCTGACGAATTTCTTTTACAGGGCTCACCCTCCTTGTGAAAGCCAATGGCTGACGAATTTCCTTTACAAGGCTCACCTCCTTGTGAAAGCCACTGGCTGACGAATTTCTTCTACAGGGCTCCAATGGATTTACAAACTCACCTTCCCTCCCCTCCGTTTTCTGGAACCCCACTGAATTTCTCGTCTCCTTTAAAATCCAATTTCCTTTGTCACACCCCAAAAAAGGCTTCTAGGTGCCCCACTGAACGAACCCCCTATGTAGGACATTGTTTGTTGTTTGTAACCTACATCAATCCGCCAAATGCTATAAATCACGATTTCCTAGGTTCCTTGCATTTGCATGAGCTAAATTGCTGAGCAACCTTACGGTTGATCAGCACAACTGGTTCTATTTTTAACTTTGCCAAAATTCATTGGAGTAGGCGAACGCGCAGAAGGAGAAGAAATACACCCATGCCTTCTTGTCGGGAAAGCTGTGAGTGCAGCAGGACAAAATGGTTGTTCAGACGAAGTAAACTTGTGTAGCATAGCAGTTGAGCTGCCTAATTTCTCATGCTGCTGTGATCAGATGATCTAGCAGGAATTTCTCCAAGGTTGCCATTATCAAATGACTTGCTCCATAGATTAGAAAGTTAACTAGATATACCGTCTCACTTCTTCCCGTCCTACGCGGAGCTCTGGCGGTAGTTGCGGCTACTAATACCTCTGCTAATGCTTTGCCTTCCGCTGCTTCGAAAGCAAAAGCATTAGAAGAGGTATTAGTAGCCGCAACTACCGCCAGAGC
>JAHWFP010119385.1:3692-18610 GCA_023313725.1 Lithobius niger | reverse complement strand
TTGCGTAATTAGGCATAAATCTCATTAGGCCTATATTTGTGTTATTAGGCTTACATTATGCGTAATTAGTCCTGAATCTCAATTAGGCGTAATTTGTGTTATTATGCTTACATTTGCGCAGTTAGGCCTATATTTGTATTATTAGGCTTAAATTTGCGCAATTATGCCTATATTTGTATTAAGCTTACATTTGCACAGTTAGGCCTAAATCTCAATTAGGCCTATAGTTGTGTTATTAGGCTTATATTTGCTTAATTGGGCCTAAAACTGCATTAAAGAGTGTTTATTAAGCAATCTTTAGGTGTCTATAGGAAGTCCAAGCTAGACCAGCAGTATGCGACATAATTTTTCATCATGGCTGAAAGTGATTAGAAATTCACAAATGGAATCCCTGGTGGAATCCCTGGAAATCTCTGTATGTGATTGGCTGAACCAACAAAATCTCTCCCTATAAAATTGTGTACTCAAGTTTCAAAGTGCCCCGCTAAACATTTCCAACTTTTCAGTACAGAGCAATGGCACCCAGAGCAATGGTGGCCGTACGTGACGTCGTCTGACCCCAGAAGTGACGTTATCCAAGATGGTAGGTACTCCACTTCCGGCATAAGCCAGAAACTGGTCGAAGATTGGCCCCAGAGAAGTTCCTGTTTCGTACTCGGTTTAAAAGACTCAAAATTGTCAGATTCACATTCGGTGAAGACTTACAGTTGAACAAACACATTGTTGGCACCGTAGCATTCACGCGGTGACAGTGCTGTTTTTTGTTATTGTCAATTGTCACATTCTTGTATTTGGATAGAATGGCACCTTTTGGCGTCGCTCAGGAGTATCATTGTGCGTCAGTTATTTTTATATACAACAATTGCAGTCAGAAATAACAATATTGAAACAATGTGACAACAATGAAAAACATTGTTAAAACGTCGTTTTGTCTTGTCCCCACGTCCACCAACCTCCAGCCATTCAGACAGTCTTGGCAACTTCCGCCAAGCCTTAAGGCCTGGAAACTTCCACTAAAAAATATTGCGAGTGTAAATGCTGTTTTAAATTTGAAAATTTACAGTACACATCTTAAACGTTGCACTTTGTATGACGGTATTCAACTGAAACGTTGTAAAAGGTTTCTTTTTTTATAATACATTGTTATTTTAAGTCTTTCTTAAATTCTTCAGTCGTTAACAACTGAATTTTTAACTTTTCAGGTGACGTAGCAACGGCGTGGCAAGGCCCAGTTAGCGTAGCCCTCTTCACACCAGAGTTGGAATTCCCTCTAGCACTCCGGTACATCGCCTATTTACAGGTAAGTTGACGTGAGAACCGTGTTAACAAGTATGGTTTTTACACAAAACCAAAAAAGTTTTGTTAATTATTGCCATGTCATAAAGTACGTTTGAAAGCATTTCCCATTGTATATTCGTTTTTAGAATTTGACGTTCGCATTGAACTCGTATAAAATGAGCACATTTGAAAACATTTCCCATTCTGTATTTGTTTTTAGAATTTGTCGTTCGCATTGAACTTGTATAAAATAAGCAATCTTCTGAACTAATATATAAGAAGTTGTTCAATCTCCCTTAGTAGTCGTCCAGAGGCAATTTTCTTTAGAAGGAAACGTTCCGAGTTTCTTCCCTCCTTATTTTCGTTGGCCTCTAGATTAGCACTAAACAAGACTGAACAGCGTAGTCAGGGAGGTATTTCCGGTGGACAAATAAGTCCAGTGGCATACTCAGGGTGGGGAGACAAAGAGGCTCCCTCCCAGACCAAGCTAAAAGAGCAATTTGATAAAAGTTCTCAGCATTGAGCACTGTCATAAATTCACCAAACAATTCATCACTGAATTTCCATCCCATCAAAGCAGTTCTTAAACTGGCGGTGAATTTTCAGATACTTCAGCATGATGTCACCGCTGAAACAACGTACTCGTTGATTGGAGGAGGTGGTTTTTGCACTGAAGCCACCTACTAAAGATGGCGAACCTACCGCTGTTTCTCACTTGAATTATTTACGTTAACGTAATTAACAACTGGTGGGGATTGTCAGCACACAGTGTCTTCACTAAGCTAAAAGAAAGTAACAAGTCACTCGACCATAAGTAATAAAAGTACTTTTCAGCCGGCTGGTATTAACGTAAAACTGCGTAGCAACTCCCGTGACAATGCAAGAATGATTAATGAGCATACGTTCGTAAAACACTTTTTTCATGACAATGGCCTCCTCTTTACTCATCAATTCATCCAACGGGTACGTTCAAAAACAATTGAAGCATGACACACCTTTGGATGGAATCGGTCGCTTTGGATGGAATTGGTCGCTGACATTTTTGTGAGTTAATGAAAGTGCTCATTTACTTTAATTGTACAAATTCTAAAAATTGGCTTTAATTAAAATTTCTGAACACGAGTTCTTTTACAGGGCTTTGAGTGATTTTAGGCACTTTCCCCCTTTGAATTAAAGTTTCAGACCCCATTTTGAATTCTACTTTCTTCTGCCCCTTCCCCCTCTTCCCCCTCTTCCCAACAAAAATGCCTGTGTGTACCATTGAAAAAGTCCTGACATTCATTAACTATAACCTCCTAGCCCCCCCCCCCCCCCCTGACGGTTTTCTACAACATTTGTTTGAATTTATACTGACACACCATTTGTGTTATTTTTTTCAGTCTTGCTACCTGGCAGTGCGGGACAACGTCAGTTTCCATGTTGTTTACCCCATCGACCATCCGCCCACCTACTGCAATCGCCTCGAACTGGAGCTTGCTAACTTGACGTGCCGCGATTCAGCGCTCAGCCTCCAGAGACTTGCCAAACTTAGACCATTGTCAATGCTACAATGGCGCGATCGAACGCTTTATCCTCAAAATCATCTACGAAACGTAGCTCGCAAGAACTGCCAATCGACGTACGTCTTTCAGTCAGACGTGGACATAATACCTCGGAAAGGATTAGCCCACAGTCTCGCAGAGTTCCTTCGCCGTCCGGATGTGTGTGATCCGTGCGCATTTGTGGTGCCGACGTACGAAGTTGACGACAAAGTAGCTCTGCCCAATAACAAGAGTGCTCTTCTGAGACTGATTCGAAGTAAAAAGGCCCAGCCTTTTCACAAAGTGATCTTCGTTCACAATCAGTTCGCCACCAATAATTCTCATTGGGAGAGTCTTCCAGAGGGACAAGTTATGGATGCTGCTTATCGAGTGAGCAATTACGAATTTTTTTACGAGCCATTTTATGTGTCAAAGGATAAAGTGCCACCGCATGATGAGCGGTTCATCGGATACGGGTTTACGAGAAATACGCAGGTGAGTTTTTGGGCCGTGTGGTCGAATCATCCTGAAGAAAAGGCCGTGCTGACATTAATACGGTCGTTTTATTCAGGGTGGTGTTGGTATGGTATGCTCTGTTACTTATGATCTCTAGTAATCCTAGTTCAGAGTTCTTTTCATGGTTGTGGAACTTAACCCCATGCTTGAAGGTAAAAAAAAAAAATGAATTCACATTCTGTCCTAGGCCACAGCCACATACAGTAAAGGCCGGATCAGCTGTGCCTTTCACAATGCTCCGCTAGAAGGCGCGACAAATACCAATGCGACAAGTTTGCCAAGTGGCGTCATCGGTTCAAAGAATTTGGAACCCTCGTTGGTTAATTTGAAATTTCGCCGCTTGGTGTAGAGATGGCAGCACCTAACAAACTTGCGGTTCCTTCTATGTCAATGGTTGATTTTATGCGCCTAATTTGTCTTGATCTGATCCGGCCTTTACTGTAGGTGGCTGTGCCTAGGCAAAGATGCCTTTTTAAATACAGTCTCTCACTTGGTCTTGTAAGAACATGTTATACACTCCAGAACGTTGTATACAACTTTAGTTCGACCATTATTCGCGCTTGTACACTCGTTTGGTACTAATTTTAAAAATTGACAAATTTTCTTACCTCTCACAGAAGACCTCGTCAAGAAAGAGCATCGAAGTATACAAAAATGCAATTACTAGAGCAATTGTTTCCAAAAGAAATTACATCTGTGTGAATTAAGATATTCCTCCTTGAAGAGAGCTCCAGGATAACGTACAAAATCTGAAGTTTTGTACTTTTTATAAAGTAGTATACGAGCTGAAGCAAGTGGTCAGAAATTTGTTGTAGTGGTTTAACACTGCTACAACTTATTTCATGATACACTAATCTGTGAACAAAGAAAATACATCTATTTCAACTGGGGTTCGAACCCAGGATCACCTGCTTCAGCCTCCTTCCCTTGGAGTGGGTACAGCCCTCACCCACATGAAAGTTCGGATGCAGACTTTTAGCGACTTTGCTTTCACGCAAGCTACCCGCAATAAAGTTCTGCGCGCAAATTAAAATAAATTTTAGCAGTCAAACTCGTGTCCGTTTGTGGGCAAAGGCACTCCACATCCAAATTGTGAAAAAACCTGTATTATTTTGGGCGTTGTGGGCACCAAAAAATGTTAGGGCGTTATGGGCATGCACCAGGTTTTTACATCAACAGGGATATGGACTGACTGCGGCAGGCAAGGCAAAATTCGACCAAAGGTCACTTTATTTTGTAAAAATGGCCCTTTTTTAAAACTTTATTTAATTTGTGACCAGCCAATGGGAATACAGCTCACATAAAATGGTACTAACGAAGCAGTAAGGCCCTGCAACCAAGATGCTTATACATACTAGTAGTGGATGGGATGGCTTACTGCAAAAGGGATCCTGTCAATAATCTGCATAGGACGTACGAAAAACTGAGCTAACGGAAAATGTGTATGCAGAAAATTGAGCAATTAACAATTTTGATATGTATCGTTATCCTTAAAATTTCCATGTTCAGGAACGTGCACACATGGGCCCCCTGGACATAGACGTTCCTGGACATCGACTAGCACTTTCCGGCCCCATCGTGCCCATTCACATTTGCATCCGCTTCGTGCAAAGTCCTGTAATAGAACCATAAAAATTACTATGGGTCCGCAGTTACACGCAGACATGGGCAGCACCTGCACCATGTGAAAGAGGCTATAAGCGATTTACTACAGCCACCAAGGTAGATATCCCAAGAAAGTTTCCAAATGATCTTAGAAACTGTTGAACTTTTACAGCGGTGACACTGGCTACAAGGAGGAACAGCTATAAAAGGAGGGAAAGTATACTTAAAAGAGTGCCCGGCTGTCAACCGATGCTTACAGTGAGCAGATTATATATTTACAAATACCCAGCTGTCAACAGGTGATCATAGACAGCAGAGCGGATTACATATTTACGAGTACCCAGCTATCAACAAGTTGCCGTGGTGGTCCGAGCAGATTATAAATTCAAGAGTGTCCGGCTGTCAACAAATGGTCGTGGGTGTTTCTTCTTTCTCAGATAACTATATAGTGCTACCCCTAGGGAAACCATAAACACCGATCGTTTCCTACGTTTACTTTTTTGCTTGCGGTTTGTAATTTGTCGATTATGTAATACATCACCTGCAAGTATTCATGGCGAGATCCCAAACATTGGATGGGATTGACACCACTTTGGTACAATGTGCAAAGTTGATCAGTTCCCTCTCCCATGCTTTTGATAGTGATCATCATGATTTGTACAAATGCCGTGTGGCAGCACCAAGACGATGAAAGAAAATTCTGAAACTGTTCTCATAAACTAGGGTTATTCGACCTAATACATACCAAGATCGAAAAAACATACTTATCCAGTCTGGGACTCAAAAGTACAGTTTTTCATTTGTACACCAGATGCATTAACCTTTATGTTTCTATAATGACCCTCTTTCTTGAAGCTTCATCTTCCAAGTGTGGAAAGGAGATTCCCTGCACCAATTAGGTATGATGAGCTGATCTACTAGTTCTCTGTTTTGGAACTCAAGGTTTCGGCGAAAACCTTACATCCTAAACTATCCTAAACTATACTATGCAAGTAAGAAATAGTGGTACACTGACTTGAGCACGCCAACCATTCTTCAAATGGCTCTGCACAACTTGACCCGTGAAATATTGACAGTTGAAATATCGTCTACACTGCTGTGCTGTCTTATGCATTATTCAACAGAGGTAGTGAAATAACTAACCACTTACGCCGCCATCTTCTTTTTCTCTCCTCCCATTCCAGTAATTTCCTTCTCATTTCAATTAAGACTCAAGCTAGTGTGTCGTCTGCTAAAATTGAATAACAACATCAGTATCCGTTCTTTCAAGATGCCATACGTAGGAGCACTAGACACTTGTGTCTTTACAGTTAAGGCAGTTTGTTTCCATGTATGTGAGGAAAAATAACAATGCGACGGAAAAAGCTGAAACCTCGTCTGATTTTGAGACTGTTCGCCCGACAACTTAAAAGTCACAAATGTTTTCACACAGCTTGTTTTCTTGTTGAAAAAAGGTGTAAATAACGTTGATATTTTTCTAGCTAAAGGGATACTACTATGAGTGTACTACTAGGAAAATTCATGAAAATAAAATCATCCACGTGGTGAGAATGATGAAATACGGCAATTAGATGTAGTTTAACCGTATGACTTGCCTTTGCTGGTTCTGAGGTTATACTAAGGAAAGAGTAAATTCAGAGTTACCAATCACTCGCAATGCGATTTGAAGGGGAGAGAGTTAATATTTTTCTGCAATACTGAACAACACTAATGAACAATGTGTATGGCATACAACAATTAACATAAAGTATGTGAGTAAGCATCTACAGCAACAAGAGCATGAAACGAAGAATTATTTATTTTCCCACTGCGAATTAATATAACTACAGTGTCCGCGGCCTATCTTGAGTTCTCCGCAGAACGAACACAGCTAATCGATTGTACGTTTTCAGTAGCAGAGTACCTTGTTGATATCCAAGATGGTTACAAAAACAATGGCGGCTATCGATTAAAGCCACCCCCTCCAGGAAGACGTAGCCGATCAGGACTCAAGCTACACCGCGCACCCAATACAACTTCGGTGGAAATCCCGATGAAGATTTAAGATAACTGTAAACCCACTGATGCAAGCCTGTTCGTCTTTTCACCTATCAGTTGTTACAAAAAATTGAGCCCTGTCATTTTAGACCAACAATTTATGATATCTCCTCAAAACAAACTTTGTTACCACCAATCTTTTTTCCATTTCATGTAGTAACATCAACAAGTTCATTCAACAAATTAATCCCCAATTACGTGAAACGCTAAGTGCTTGAAAATACTCGAAAAATGTGCAATAAGTAATTTTCAGATTTTTCACCTTCGAACTATTACGTGGTGCGATTAACTTGGCAAAAGAACTTGACATTTGATAGTAACGACTTAAAAAAATCGAAAAAACTTGGCACGAATCCTTAACTCATTTTATTTTAACAAGGTTCCTTTTAAAATATTATGGCAAATAGCAACGCTCCGTAAAAATGTAAATAACATTTCTGCGTTTGATACACCCAATTTACACGGGCCATTAATTTGCACATCTTCAAACGAGTTTAAAACTATTGTTTTGGAACAATTTAGGTCTTAAAAGAAAGTGTTTTAAAATTGTTAAAGACGTGACTTCTTCAGGATTTCCCCTTCAAAGGTCAAGTAGAAACAGTCGAGGCATGATCAACTATTAATCTTGGTTCGTAAATGGTGGTGATGCCACACCTTTGTAAAATTGTGGTTGTCTAGTACAAGTTAACCAATGCCCACGTACCTTACTGTGGATTACAACAATCATTCACCATGGCTTAGAATTTTTTTACCATGAGCACATTTTTCATAGCCACCCCCAAAGCAATACCAAAGTAAATAGGCATGTTAGGGAATGGTTGTTTTTTTTTCATATCCGCTTGGGCAAAAAAAAGATGTGTAACAAAAAGAACCCAAACTAACCCAAGGACGACCAAAAATTTTGCGAAGCCAAAGCCAGGGTAGAAGAATGTGTAGGTAGTGCCACTATTTTTCTGACAACGGTAAACATTTGGATGAAAGAAATACCTGCTTTTTCAGGGATTTACCACCAGAGGGCGTTGTCGTCAAGTAACGGAAGCGCAATGCATCATGGGGATCAAAACTATTTAGCCTCACTAAAACAAATTGATCACGATAAGAATTAAAAATTAATCGCTTAAAATATATCGTAATTCAGATTAGGACATTAAAATAATTTTAAGAAAGATCACAACCTGGCTGAGCAAGTTTCATTTTTTAAATCTAACAAACTCTTTTAAAACGGTTTGTCGTTACGAGTGGAGCTAAGTATAACGCATGGTTTTGTGTTCCGAGAACGTCTGACAAGTGTGATCATCAGGCGTTCAGGCTGAAGCTTCTTCCGTGGTTTACGTTAATTGTAACTAACTATATACAGTTTGAATCGAACACAGAATAAGTTCTTCAACTTCAGAAGTTGCCCACGCACGAGTATTTCGTCTAGTTCCGCAGGTATTGTCGCTATTATCATGGTTACCATGGCAACGACGTCGCCATTTTCATTTCAAGTTTCGCCTCCTACGAGAACCTGAGAAGTGCTTCCTTCTGGTGCCGTTGGTGGAAGCAGGTCTTTCTTTACCGTACGTTTTCAGGAAAGCGTCACTACCTGCTAATCTACCCTGGCCAAAGCCATGAAGACAGACACAAGGAAGAACAGTTGAGTGTGGGCACAACGTGCACACGATTTTCCAGTGGACAAGTGCACTGCCGATATTACTGTACATACCTAAACTACAGTCAAAATCTCTATTGGTAACTTAAACGCTTAAATTTGAACCCATTTTAATTTTAATTCATGGAGAAGAGAGACACGACTTATACCTGAAGCAAGAAATTCCTCAGTATCAACAAGATAGATAGGAAAAAGTCATCTTTCAGTACAGCATAAACCCATCCAAGTCTGAACCATCCAACAACAGCTTGTAAATCATCCAAGCATCACTTAATCATTTGCATAGTTCACTGATCTGATTGCTAGGTTTTTAATTACGACAATAAAACTATTAAAAAAATGTTGCGGTATCCGACATTCATCTAAGCTAGATGTGGCTGCAGAATATTAAATATATAATGGTGAATTTTGTACAATTTATCAGCATAATCTGCATTGACGTTTATTTTTTTTCATCTTGATGTAAGGCGAGAGACCATTTCTCGAATCGAAATGAACTCAAATCAATTGTCCTACATCTCACTTAACTAAATTTCCACGACTAAGTTATACATGATAGTAACGCAAAACTCAGTCCTAGCATCTGCTTAACTAATTGCGATGATTATTTAATAAGTAGTAATCTTAGACTTTTACGAGACTGAAAGGCAAATGAACTTGGTTTGCATGTATTTTTATTTAATCTCACACTGTCTCATTACTTACTTCGCATGACAGTTTTGTTTTCTTCAACGTGTGAAGGGCGCCAGCATAGCGTTCCAGAAATCCAGAGCCTGTTGAATGCAGTGACGTTGGTATTAAACACTAGACCTTCGGTCCACAATAATAGTTTTGACATACAAAATAACAGTAAAAGTCAACAGTGACAAATACAAGTCTAGGGAATTTTAACACGATCATCAACTCGCAAGATACGCCATTATGTAATTAAAATATCTAAAGTGTCAGCTCTCTTGGGAGCCATGAATGTTTTATGTATATATATATTTTTGACCGCTTCATAAACAGTTCCCAAAATAGTTGAAATTTTAGGTGCTTTAATTGAACGATTTGTCTTTCGAGGTAAGTAGCATAGGTTGGGCACAAGTTTTTCTACAACAATAAGTGCGCTCAAAATTGTTGCTTTTGTGTTTCATCCATTGAACCGTATTGCAAGTTTTGTGCGGCAATTATTATTGTTTGTACCCAGTTATTATCCTAACGTACCATTTCAATGCTCTTCTAAAAGTTCTTTTTTTTTTCTCAGGTTTACGAAACTGTTTTCGCTGGTTACAAGCTGTGGGTTCTCAATAACGCATTCGCTTTGCATCGTGGGATGGTCAAATGGAAGACGAGACCCATGTGGAGGGAACGGCAAAACAACGCAAATTCTCAACTGTTGGACTCGTTTAAGAAAGAGGTAGCCATCAAATACACAACCAGTGCTCGGCGAAAAAGACCCAGATGAAAATTACCATGGCAATAACCCAATAATGGTAATATTAACGTTTTGCGGCGAGGAAGACCAGTACATCTTCCACGGTCTTCAAACTGCGTGAATGTAAAAGAGTGGCCTATTGTGAGCTGCACTCTGTAACAGTACATACTAGGTCTAACAAATACATCGACCAAACTCGTCTTCAAGCTGTCTCAGGTGTGATGGTGCTGGACACTACAACAAAGTGTTAGATGTGGTGAGTACAGTGCAATACTGACTGTCCACAGACTGGAAAATGTTTCATTTCATGCTGCACTACATGTGACGAAGAATGAGAACACATGTTCCAAGTTTAAAAGTATGCTTATATGAAGGAGTAGCCTATCGTGAATTATGTACCATCATGTTATCACATTTTAGTTGTAAGTGTATCTACAATACTGTCTTCGAGGTATATACGAGCGATAACAGGAGTGGTCAGAGGGAGTCAAGTGGAATAGCAAGCATCCACAGACTGTGAAAAATATCATTCCTGGCCACACTGCGTGGATGAAGATGATTAATACGTATTCCTTGCTGAAATGTTCAAATCTAAATGACTAGCCCCTATATGACTAGTCACTAAACAACAATATTACGCACTGTAACGTACCACAATTTAGATGTAAGTGTATCTACAGTACAAATCGTCGAGCTGTCTTAAGACATTGAAATATTGGTTGCAGCGTTACGTGCAATGAGATACTGATTATCCACAGACACTAAAATGTCATGCCTCATCTCTCCATGAGTGACATATGAAGAACACATACTCCACGTAAAAATTTGAAAATGTAAAAGAGTATAGGAGCTTGACAGTTAAGTACTGCAACGGTACCGCGTTTTAGATGCAAGTGTATCTACAGTACTGAACTTCGAGGCGTCGAAGAAGTAACGATATTACTGGCCTACACAGAAACCGTTTTTGTGTTAAGTGCTAAGAACTTCAAAAAAAAAACTTCAATGAAACGAGCCTTAAACTAAGACTTTAATGAGATGGAGAACTTGCAATATCGAATTATTTAAAGCCTACTTGCTTTGTCTTAGGTGCCAGTGAGACAGTGCGATATAATAATAAAATACAAATCTATAAATCAGTAACTTACCACTTCATTACTCAAATTCATTGTATTGAATCTTTTCACGTAATCATGTAACAGAAAGTAATTGCTCATTCAACATATTTATTTAAAAAGACGTGTCTTGATGGTTACGTCCCGTTTCACCAAATCCCGTTTCGCCAAAAAGTAAGCAGATTAACAGCTTTTGCCTCAGGGGACAGTCCCGTTTCGCCAAATCCCATTTCGCCAAATATCGTTCCCGCAATTTTAGGCACACAAAACATTTAAAACATTTAAACACGAACATTTATAACATGATAATGGTCAGACATTTACAGACAAACAACCGTTTTGCAGAATCCCATTTTGCAAAACAATTTGTTTCAAATAACGTGCCTCGCTCGCGCTGCCGCGCTCGCAGCGGCTAAACACGTAACATCAGAAACCACAACTAATCAAAAATTGCTAACAATTAGGCATGCCTCTTTAACTTCTTCAATGTTAAATTTTTGAATAATATTTTGATTCTGAGAAACGGGATTCTACAAAACGGGAATTCCAGTTTGGAAAAGGTTAACCTTTACGTGTACAACTAAGCTATTCTTAAAAGAGAACCCTGGCATTGACTTAGTGACACCCAGGCATTCGAAACAATTATATTTAAAGCGGACGTTTTTCCGTCTTTATTGCCAGTTTTCAAAACGCTAATAAATTAACTGGTCTTATTCTACCACTGCTTGACTCTGTTAAATGTTTGCCTTTCAAAGCCCCATTACATAGAAATAAGGGTAATAGTTTTCCTATGTAGGTCGCTAAACATTACCATACCAAAATAAGGTATTAAATTTCGTGTACGTAAAATTTTATCAAATTCGTTTTGGCGAAACGGGATTTGGCGAAACGGGAGTTCACCGTCTTGATTAATACAGCCGCAGGTAACGATCATGACAGCATCAGAGTTCCTCGTTATTTAATTACAGTAATCTTTGAGAAAGTTATGAGGTACAAGGCAAGGTGGCAGGATGGTTAGCATGACCGTGTTATGTGCCAGAGATCCGGGGTTCGAATTCGGCCTCAGCCACCCCTGGCATTTTCAGAAGAGAAGGATCCTGTGATGTCTCGTGCTGATGTTGATTGTGGCATGTAAAAGAAACCTAGGAATTTGCTATGGGATTTACCTGGCAAAATTGTCCTTCTCTCTCCTTCTGGCGACATGGCTTCGGCTGGGAGCGCGTCAAAAGCTAAAGCTACACAATAGCAGTCTGAGCATTTCTTTGTTATGTAACATGCCCAGACATCAGTGCACTAAAATTATTATTATTATTACTTGTTTAGGATTGGTACACTTACTACAGCCATCGTTTGTTTCATACACCTTATCTCCACAAGACTCGGCACAAGACTCACCACCTGTCCAAACAGCCAACACCATATTCGGCATCAGCTTTGCATACTGTCGAATTCCTCTTCCAACAATGTCTTATCCTCATACCTGCATTTGCGTTCCCTGTTCATAAAGGTACAACACTAAGGTGACACACGGAAGCCAACACTTGCAAGTTTTTCCTCGCTATTGTTCTTGCAAAGCTGGATCTCTGACAAGAGCTGCATCCCAGCTATACTCCAAAGACCAACTGGCATCAGTGGCACACCCACAGAGGGGAAAGGGGGGCACTTGCCCCTCCCAAGATCTGAGATTAACAGTAAAACTGGGCAATTTTAAGAACCTCGATTTTTTTTCTATTGACTCTAGAATGCCCCTCTTTTACGCCTCAAGTAGGGTAACGTTGGTTTATATTACAATTCTCTCAAGAACCCCCCCAAACTCGTTCTCGAGTCCAGTGTTTCTTCTCATCTGCCCCGCGCCCCAGTACGAAAAATTATTTGCATCGAAGCTGAACAAATAAGTAAAAAATTTGCTGTCATTGAGAAAATTTCTCAAATTAAGCTTCTTAAATGGTAATGTTCAAAATTGAGCCGGTTCAGCCATACAAGCATTAATTGCTTCGGCTGACGTAAGGCTCGTCAAATAGAAAAAAAAAAATGCATGAAAAATCACTGAAACTGTTGAATGTATACTTTCGGACTCATTTTCATAACTTTTTTGCCCCCTCCAAAAAGGAATTGCTGGATGCGCCACTGATTGTCATGCAGAAGTAAGAGCCAGCTGCCAACCCAGGTAACTAACACTGCATAAGGACTGGTGCGTTTTACGCGATACTTAATGCTTATAATAATAATAAAAGGTTTAACCACACAAAGGTGGTAGGGTACTAGAAGGGTGAAACCGCTTACTCTAGTCCTTGTCAAACAATTTAAAAACAAATTATGAATGAACAGCATCATTCACATACAAACTCTGGTCTCTTCAAGAAAATTCGGAGGCTAGTTTTCCTCAACTGAAACTTAAAACGGTTGGCTGAAGACGCCTGTATTGCCTCCCTTGGTAGAGAGTTCCATGGATGGACCACTCTGACAGAGAAGAAGTTCATTCTGCAGTCCAACTTCCCAGAAGCCACAGCCAGTTTCTGGGAGTGGCCCCTAGTAACCCTACAAGGGAACCGATCGAAAAATGGTAAATCAATTGTTTTGAAAGGCCATTAACAGTTTTGTAGGTCTAGTACTTTGTAGGCTTAGTACTAGTGCAGAGCAGTGCAGTGCAGTGCAGTGGTGATATACTGGGAATTGCATGAAAACCTGATTTCCTTAGCTATTGTCATAAATAGTATTACAGTTAAAAAATGCGATATTTCTGCCTTCTCATAGGGGATGTTTTCAATGCATTAAAAGCTATAAAAAAAAGTGTGCTAGCATAAATTCAAGAGCTGCCGTTTTACCGGAAGTGAAATAGGTACAGTGCCCAAGATTTTGTAATTTGTACTTGGTTGTATGGTGAGGTAGCCAAAATTTCTTTCCATTTTCTCAGATTTGGGAACTTCTTAGTTTGGTTTAGCAGGCAGACTTTTGCTATTTAAAATTGTGACACCTTCCAGCTGTTTTTGAATTTCCATGTGTGATTTGGTAAACGGGATGGTGGTTGTACCCCAATTCAGGATCAATCCATGTGAGCATTATGGGCTCCAATTGCATTAGAAATTTCCTTTTTTTGTGTGTGTGAAAGGTTATGGAGCAGCGTCAAGTGACGTCATACTGCTACAAGAGAGATACCTGCAAGGGGCACTAGATTGAAATGGTGGGTTAAACAACGGCACTTCTAGTCAAGCCAGTGCTTTGAGAGTAGATTTTGTAGGCTTAAAAAAACCGTTGTTTTCTCCAATCCCTTATGCTGCTTAGGTTGTAATTGGAAAATAAAGATTCCACTTGCTTAAAAATCAGCAACTGCCAACAAATCGACAAAAATCGCACGTTTTAGGCCTAAGAAATCCAGTCTAGAAATAGCATTGGCTTCAGTAAGACGCTCTTCTTTTCCCCCACCAGTGCACCTTGCAGCTAACCCAGTAACTGGCTCCACCATGCAATTATATGCAGTAATACTACGTCGTGTCACTGCCCTATTGGCTGTCATTGCTGCATTCACAGATACAAAGTGACTGGTTGTGGCGGACCTAACAGGGCATCAACGTCTATTAATGTTAAGGTTCTTAAGAGCCCTGCTAAACCACCAACCCAAAAGCGGCCAAACGCTTCCTTTTTGGAGACAACAGTGAGCAAAACCAACAGAGCCTTCCAAAACCACTAAGCCAAACTCGACGAAACTCATACTTTTGGAGACAACTGTGACCAAACCAACAGAGCCTTCCAAAACCACCAACCCAAATGCGGCCAAGCTTTTC
>JAHWFP010119375.1:1607-12215 GCA_023313725.1 Lithobius niger | reverse complement strand
ACTACTTTGAAAGGCCGACCCTTTTTGTAAACTTGGCGGCTTCTCTTACCAGTTTTGGTTTTGGGTGGATAAAAAAGGTGACTGCTGTCCTCAAAATGTAACGAAAGCCAACCAAAAAAAAAATGAAATGGACCATAAAACTAGATTGGTGTTTCCATCTCATAATTACTAAGAAAAACAAATGGATATCATCAATTTGGACCAAAAGTAGCTGATATCTACCCCAAAACAAAACTTGTTAAGGATTCCCGCCAAGCCTTTTGGCCGTGTGAAGTCGTGATATCAATCGCCAAGCTCTTTCGCCAAGCTAATCCCACTGACTAATACTTCAAACGTTAAATGAAATGATTGAAAATTGCGTAGTAAGCAATTTTCATATATTTTATTTAACCTTCGAACTATTACTCGGTGGGATTAGCTTGGCGTTTGATATCATGACTTCACACGGCCGAAAAGCTTGGCGGGAATACTTAACAAGTTTTGTTTTGGGGTAGATGTCTACTAACTGCAAGCAACTAAAAGCATAGCTAGTCATGTCGAGAATAAATCCTAATGCTGCCGAAATCTCGAAAAAGAAAAGGGAAGGTACAAGGATAAACAAAACAACTAAAGGCCATGCACTGATTGAGTGAGCGAAGCGAACGAATTCAGCGATTGTTAGCCAGTTTCTCCAAAATGGAATTGAAGAAACATAAGCATGTGAAGAATGCTCGTACAATAAACTAAGCCATGTTAATTCGGCTAATTAGCAATGGTAAATCTGCGTAAATCAATGTACAAATTTATAGACATCAAATTCCTCCAAAAAAAAAGGTACAGATGAAGATCAGACGGTGTAACCTTTTGTACGTTCACAGTCCTATGAAAGTTGTGATATCCACCCAAAATGAAAAACTGGTGTAAAAAGCCGCCAAGTTTCCAAAAAGGATCGGCCTTTGAAGGTAATGATATCATTCCAACAGGGAAAGGCCACCAAGGTTAATCCTATTGTCCAAGTTATTCGCACCGAATAATACTTTGGACGTTAAATGAAAACTTGAAGATTGCTACTGCTAGTAGCAATCTTCTAGTTTTCATTTAACTTTTGAATAATTAGTATGTGCGATTAAATATACTCGAAACAAAATAGCATAAATTGGAGTGTTGTTAGACCAGCGAGATTACAGGTGAAAAATGGCAATGATGAAAGTCTCCATGGTGGCGACCTACTGGCCGATATTGGATTTATTTTTAGGCATGAGCGGACCAGGGGAGAGTCTACATATTGGAGATGCGTTCAGTGGAGGAATGGATGCAAGGGTCAAGCCATCCAAAAATGGCATCGTCGCTCACACTCAAGAGCACAACCACACTGCGAGTGCCATAGAGAAAAAGACGCGCGAAATAGTCAATGACATCAAGCAACACACGAGAAATTTGAATGCAGTCAGTACTTCCCATCAAGTGCTGACCAACACAACCACCGCAATTCCAGGCTCAGTCATGGGTGCACTCCCGTCGATCAGCAGTCTTAAGAAAACAGCACAAGGTGCTCGTCATTCAGTTGATGCTCCACCACCAGCACCATCTAATCTGGAAGATTTTGACATCCGTGGAGACTACATGAAGACACTATATGGTGAGCGGTTCCTAAAATATGATAGTTGGTGTGAACGGGGTCCAAACAGGATCATCATATTTTTAACCGATCGCAACTTGGAGTTGCTTGCTTCAAGCCCTAATTGGTTAGCTGATTCTACATTCAATACGTGCGCTCCACTATTTGCACAGATCTTCACAATTCATGGCGTGGTTTCGGTTTCAGTAGTACCTTTGGTGTTCATCCTCATGCCAAAACGAGACAAACCCACTTATAAAGAAGCATTGCACAGTTGAACCTTCTAAAACCTGGAATGGCTCCTCATTCAATCATGACGGACTTTGAACAGGCGTTGTTCATTTCCTTCCGGGAAATTTTCCCACAAATAGAAACCCGTGGCTGTTTTTTTCATTTTATGCAGTGCATTTGGCGTAAAATTCAGGAATCTATGCCACTAAAGAATGCGTACTTGGACTAAAATTATCCCGACTTTGCTGTAAACATCAAGAAATTGGGAGCCTTGGTGTTTGTTCCTCCACCTGAAGTAAAGGACACATTTGTGGAACTAATGCAAACGCCATTCTATGCTGATAATGAAGATATCACCGCTCATCTTACTGATTATTTCGAGGATACTTGGATTGGTCGTCGTGATATTCACCGAGCAGGTGGGAGACGAGCGCCAAAATTCAAAATTGCAATGTGGAACCAATATGTTGGAGCAACACAGGGATTGCCAGCAACAAATAATGCAGTCGAAGGTTGGCATCGAGGATTTGCCTCGCGTATTGCTTCGAGCCACCCTACTATTTAGAAGTTTATAGATGCCCTGAAGAAGGAACAAAGTGGGAATAATCTGAAAATTGAGCAAATTATTTCAGCAGTCAGTCAACCAAAACAACGCAGGGAATATCAGTCCAAAGCTGCACGCATCAAATCTGTTGTCGAGGAATATGGGATCCTTTGCAATGACGATTAGAGGGATTGCTCACAAGTTCGATCTCCAATGTTAACTTAACATTTTTATTGATATTCGTATTTGCTTTCTTATGGAGGGGGAATGAGCGGGAGGTTTTATTAAGATTAATTTACTTCTTTTAAAATTAAGATTGTAGTAGTTTATTAATATTCGCATTTGCTTTTTTATCGGGGAGGGGGGGGAGGGAGGTTGTATCATACATGGCATAGCTGTGTATATGTATGATTGAAGTCCTCTTTCCAGCAAAAGTAAAACTATTAATTTCTCCATTCCTATTCAATATATTTCCACCAAACTTGGTCAGATAGTAGATAGGTATGAAAGGTATATTTATGCCAACTTTTATCAATTTGTGCAAGAGTAAACGTAGGGAGCCACACGTAAATTTGAAAAGTGTTCACTTCTTGTTGTTGTTCTTGTTCTTGTGTGACACGGTTTCAGAAAAAACTACTGCACCTACCTAAAGTCCGAAACATGATCTAACATGATTCCTTGGGCTTCATCCTCACAGAAACCACTTTTTTAATTGGTCGAGCCATTCCGGAGTTACATTGTTTTAACCATTGTTTTATATTGTTATAATTAGGGAACTTTACCACTCAGCAAACGCCAATTTCATTCTTTGTGCATGTGTTATGTCTTTGTTACAAGGTTGTTGGCTTTGTTGTTTAGCCGGCATTGTCGACATGGCGAGTGATGTTGACGCTCTTATGCGGGAGATATTGCGGGAAAGAATAGTCACAGGTAGTGAAATTAATTTTGGTTTGGTGTCTGATGACACGTTTGTTGCTGTGATGAGGGAGGCCAGACGACGAGGTATTCCAGAGAACAGGGTAAGGAGGTATGGTGTGGACACTGAAGTAAGGGTTAGCAATGAGAGGCAAAATGGCGGTGGTGAGACAGATGTGAGTGCACAACAATCAGTGACTGAGTGTAGCACACGTGGTAAACTGTCTAGTGAAGCTGCAGCGGGACATTAGAAGTCGGTGTGGAGTGACAGTGAAGTTGAAGTGAACAGTGCTAGGGAGGGGAGTGACGCAGGTGCTCACCCGCGTTCTCCAAGTCTTCAAGCCCTAAAGAGATTATATGGCGGTGGTCTCACCAACATGCAGATGCCTAAGACTGTGGTCATGGTTTGTTACCCTGCTGGCAGAGCGTATCCGATGACGCAGATTTATTTAGTGGTGGAGCACATAGTAGGGGCTGGTGAGATTGCTTCAGTTGGAACACTTCGTGCAAGTCACGCTTTTGAAATCGAACTTAAATCCGTAGTGGCGAAACAGAAACTTTTGCGTGCACCAGCCAAAGTGAATGGGTATGTTGCCGAGTTCCATGATTTACATGAACAGACTGTGCAAGCACACTTGCACTGGCTTCCACGCTGTATTCCTGTTCAAGATGTAGCGGCTGGGTTTGCAAGAGCAGCATTGCTTGAAAAACATTCATTTGAAGTACTGCATGTCCGAGGGAAGCCGGTTTGTGAGACGTCAGTTCGTCAAGTTACATTGAAACTCAGAGATGGTGTTACAATTGAGGACATTGTGGGATTTTTGTTTGCCATCTTGTGATGCTGTGGGTATGATCAATCCCGTTTGCCGCTCCGACCCTGTCTTTCCGTGTGATTTTGGATGGTATGGAGCTTCATTCTCACGTGATGCCTTGGTTTTTATTTTTGCGCCCATGCTTTGTTCTGGGATTGTCCTCAATTGGCCTTGGATGGATTGTGATGTTTTTTTGTTTATTGTAACTTTTGTTTTATGGCAACTTTTTCATGTGCTCAGCCGTGCTAATATTTAAAAGAAAAAAAAGTAATGTCTTTTTAAGTAGTGAAGGTGCTTTTCTTATTTTGTAAAAATATTTCTTTTCCGATAATGCAAATTTAGTGTAAGCTTATAAATATGCCTTGTCTGATAAGAGTTGGAACTTTTGTTTGGCTGAGCGTCTGGATTGTCTCGTCAGCTGACGTGCAGGCGAGGGACGCCATAAGAATCCTGAGTGACGTTGGTGGTTGACGTCACGTTTTGTCTTTCCGTTGAGCGATTTGGCGGCTGCACGTCTCCCGTAATTTGTCCCGCCGGTGGCTTCTCGTCCGATGTTTTGCTTGGATTTTTCAAATTTCTAGAAGTCATTTCTTATGGACTGAGGTGAGCAAAGTTTCTTGTGTTTATTCAGCCAATTTGTTAATGAAAAGCCAATTAATGCAGTCTGTGCTGACTTAAGATATGGTAGATAAGAGGTGTGGAAATATTTCTTAGAGAAGGCTTGTTGAAGCGTAAAGGGAAGAAACTATAGTTGCCATCTTTAAAAATTAGACCACTTAATTCTTTGGGAAAAAAAGAAAGAATTGCTGTAAAAGCCATTCCATTCACGAAGGTGTTTTATCAAGATTTTTATCCACGAGTGCATTGTGTTGACCATTTTAGAGAAGCCGTGCGTCGTTCCTGCGGATAGACATTTTTAACCTTTTAACACTGGTGTCTTCGGAATTCAATTCGTGTCATTATTGGAGTTTTAATTGGAATGCAGCAATAATCAATGTTGTTCATTTTTCTTCTATGTTTGAGCCTGAGATATCTGTTCTGGATTTAGCCGTAACGAAGAGGAAGCCATTTTTACGTGTTAGATCAATCCTAGAAAAAAAAAATGTTGCCAGTTAGTGTTTGCTTGGGGCAGTGAACACTGAGGGTTCTTTGTTCATGGCTCGAAGAATTTGAGGACATTTGTTTTATATTCCATCGGTTATTATGAGTGCTTCATAAAATGGAGAAGATGTCTACTTGCATGCATTTTCGATTTTAAGATTGTGAACCTATTTACTTGGCCATTTGTCGGCTTTTGAATTTTTTTTGAAGACATAATTTTAATTGTAAAAAATATTTTCTTCAACATTTTATAATAAATTGAATTAGATGCAGTTCGGACTTGAGTTAGATTATTTTACGCTGATGTTTTATTTTATGTAATGTTATGCCAGGGGTAGTTAATTTAGTACTTTCCCCCTGTGATAAGAACCTCCGGGCCTCCCCCCCCCCTTTCGATATTCAATGCAGTAGCCTTAGCGAGAATCACTCCTAGACATGTATACAGTGCCGTTGGAGATTTACATCTGATACCATAAGTTTTAGGAGTTTGATGTTCTTGACTTGACTTAAGCTTTTGAAGGTTTTGTGAATTTAAGCCTTGGAGTGGTGAGAAACAGAGGAACAGGAAACGAAATGATATAAAGAAAAAAAATCCCCACAACATTCCTGATGTTATCGTTATAAAAGGAATTCAGACGCTAGTGATTATTGGGGAGCGCGCGCCGAAATGCTTGCGCTGAGGCATGCGCGGTCATTTCTGCCGCATGTGCGCGAGCTTGGAGTGCGCAACTTGTGGCGTTTGGTGCGACCTGCGGCAGCTGTGTGTTCACCTTCAAAGTGTGCTCAGTGATGCTCAGAAACGTAAACAGCAGCAAAACGGTAACCCACCTCAGCACGCCCCGCCTCGGCTGCCTGTCCAGCGGTCCAGGATAGAGGAACAGCGTTTCCTGGAGCTGTCTACCTTCAGTACTAGTGCCCCTTGTCTTACGGCGGCTGGTAAAAGTTCTGCAGTTCAGCCAACGCAAAGAGATAATTTTGCGGGTTCAAGTAGTGCTCTGCAAGGATCTGAAGCAAGTAAAAGTGATGCTGAGTACCATGGTGATAGTGTTGTTGGTGAGACGGGAGAAAGCGACGGTCCTTGGCTAACGCCGCCAGCAAAAAGGAAGAGGGGCGGCCAGAAGCATAAAAAGCGTGCCAGTCAGGAAAGCAGAGGCACCGATCGTTTGTGCTCGGGTGTTGCGCAGCAAGGTGAGGTGGAAATGGTAAGTTGAGTTGCAAGAGGATCAGATCCAAGTTGTTAGTCAAGAAAGTGACCATGCATATGCAACAGTTGCTCTTGGGGGACAAGAAAAAGTTGTATCTGAAATACAGAAATCTTGTGTTGGAAATGAAGCTCAGGCTAATCAGGTAGATGACAGCCAGTCTATTGTAAGTAGTCCTGCGATTGAGGTGGAGCAAGGGATTGCAGAGTCTAGTTTAGGGGACCTAACCTAACCTACATCAACTTCAGTGCCATAAATATTGCAACATGGAATGCGCGAGGGGTCAGGGGAAAGCTGCATGAAATAGAAGATCTTTTGCAACATGTGGGAGTTTTGGGCGTCCAGGAAGTCAACAACATGAGTGGCTTTGATGCGTCGGTTTGGTGTGCGGATTATGCGCATTCTGGGGTGAAAGTGGGGGCTTTCATTGAGTGGTCGGTTCCATACTTAAAGTTGTCAATCGGCAAACCAATTGCGGGGATTGATGCCGTGGCGCTTAAAGTTTGGATGTGTAAGCGGTGGGTATCCTTAGTATATTTCCATGTCACGTGTAATCCAACGGTAGATGATTGGACTGCATGGTTTATGCAATTTCCGTCGCCACTGGTTGTTGGTGGGGATTTCAATGATCATAATTATGACTGGGGTTCACTGCATGTTGACACTCGTGGTAGTCGTATTGATGGAGTGCTGGCTACGTTAAATTTGCGGATAATGCAAAATGGCACACCAACTTTCGTTCGGTGGCAGCAAGGAAAAGTACAAGAATCGGTTATTGATTTTTTCGTGTGTTCAACAAGTATCGCGTCAAACTTTGAGTTTGGTGTGTCAGACGATCACCGTTGGAGTGATCATTTCCCTGCTGTTTTGTATTCGAGAGCCTTGTCTGGTTCCAGGGATAATTCTGCGCGTGGACCTCCGGTTGTGTCTAATGGAATTTTTGCTGATTGGATGGCGGCTGACGCTTCGTTGCGGCAACTGTCGCAGCGACCGAGTAGAAATGTTGCGAGGACTGGGTGTAGTCGGCCGATTTGGTGGACACACAAGTGCACGGTGGCAGTTAGGGATAGGCGGAAAGCGTATAGGAGGTGAAAAGGCACTCCCAATGATGAGCGCTGGCATGTATATAAAGCGACAGCTAGTGAATCCCTTTTTCTGCTACGGCAGGAAAAGAACGAATATGCCGATAGAATGTGCAGTCGCCTCATCTTCGCTTTCTCAAGCATGGGGTTTGTGTTACCCACGAAGGGGTCGTGAGTCGCTTACATGGGTTTACGGCCCTAATGCCGCAATGGCAAACAGGCGAGTGGTACGCTACGAGGAAATGGCTGACGCGTTTACCATGCGGTTTGCCAGTGCTTACAGCCTTTCGAGTGGCATTGTGCCACCTTGTGAGTGGCATCCTGTTGTTTCCCAGGCTGGTGATTTGCCGTGGGATCAGTCAGAGTTCAGGGCTGCTCTTGCGAAATGCAAGAACTCTAGTGGAATTATTGAAATTGTTTAATGGTCTCCTGGATGGGGAAATGATGCCTATGTCTTGGATGTTTACCATTCTGGTGCCTGTCCACAAAGCAGGCAGCATCAGGTCTTGCCTGGTCAACTACAAGCCGATTGCCTTGCTCTCGAATCTGAGGAAAGTGTTTGAAAGGGGATGGTGGTTCGTAGGCTGAGTTGGCATATTGAATATTTTGATTGCTTGGCGAGAATACAATTTGGGTACCGACCTAATCGTAGTGCGCAGAATGCTGTGATGTTTCTTTTGACCAGCATTAGAGAGGCGTGGGCACAGGGTTGTGTTGTCTTGGCAGTCTTTTTGGACATCAAGGCAGCTTATGACACTGGGTCCATAGCTTGGGTTGAAGCATCGCTGCGGAAAATGGGTGTTAGCACGCGATTGGTTGATGTGGTCGTTGCTCTATTGGGAGAGCGTACGTTTGCGACCCGTGTGAACGGGTTTTGGTCTAAGGAGGCGTGCTCCAGCAGGGTCTGCCGCAGGGCAGCTGCTTCAGCCCGAGCCTGTTTGCTATCGCAATCAATGATGTTCTTGTGGAACTTGGTGTTATAGCCAACGTGGTAGGCTAAGCTGATGATGTGGCTGTTTGGTTTATGGGCACTGATCTTGGAGTTATGACTGCCTGTGCTCAAGCTGTGCTTGATAGGATTGGTTGCCTCCTCAGTGATCGTGGCTTGTTATTGGCACCTGTGAAGACATAAGTCATGGTTTTTTCGCTGGTTAAACCGGTTACGCTTTCCTAGGTTTCGCTTGTGGTGGGTGATGTTGTGGTAACGCCTAAGGCACAGGTTAGATATTTGGGTGTAATTCTTGATTCGGCTCGTAGTTGGTCTGATAACGTGGTGAGGTTGCGAACCAGTATTGCCGCTCGTACCTCGATTATGCGGGCACTTGTTGGACGTCCGAATGTTCAGAGGTGTAGTCTCTTGGCTGTGTATAGGATGTTTGTTCGTTCCGTGGTTGATTACCACTTCCGTTCTTGTATGGGAAGCGGCGGCACATAAATGCGTTGCAGGTTGCTGTCAATGAGTGCCTCAGGTTGGTGATGGTCTGCATGGTCTCTACTCCTGTGCAAGGATTATGGGGGGAGAGCAATGAGCTGCCTCTTGAATACAGAGCTGGGGAGCTGCTGGCATCACTCTGCATGCGGAATTTGAGCAGAGGTGCTCTTGATCCGCTCGGGTGGATTTTGACTGACCATGGGAAACTAAGTAGTGGTGCACGTAGCCTCTTTGGTGAAGCGGGTGCGGGTGTTAGCATTATTAAGGGATGACTGACAAGTCGTGGACAACAGCGTGGGCTTCTCCTTTGAGCCCATGGTCCTGGTGTCTGGAGATTTGTAGGGCGTTTGAACCTATGTGTGTGGACTGTGCACTCTATTGAGATGCATCTTTCCGCGTCGGATCCTGGGATGGTGGGATTGGTGTTACGATCCTGTCCCTGAAATTAAATGTGAAACGAAGTGTAGGCCTAGTCACCTCGAGTGTAACGTTGCTGGTTATTTCGGTGACGTTGGATGTGGCTATGGACTTGGAGCTGCCCAAGTTTTCGGTTCAAACACATTCATTGTCGGGCTTCCAGCGTCTTCGGCATTGCGCTCAACATCTTCAGGTTGAGGATCCACTGATCTTCACGATCTTGTGGAAGTTTTGGGTGGCATCCAAAGTCGGCATGGTGGCTCTGCAATGGATCAGGGATCACTGTGGGTAATGAGTGTGCCGACGGTCTGGCTCGTGAAGCTGGCTAGCTAGCTAATAAGATTTTTCCCATGTTAAACCCAATAGACTTTTTGCTCATGGCTAGCGCAAAATTGCGAAGACCTACGTACCTGAATTTTTGCACACGGATGCATGGTGATCTGAGGATGGTCCTTTTGTTGGTTTGGGGGTTGTAGGGGTCAGGACAAATGCGTGGGAGGGTTTTGAAATTTGCCACGGGAGAATTTAAATTTCGTTTCTTTTCCAAGTTGCAACCAAAGATTTTAAGCAACAATGGCTTGAACAATCAAGACCGGTCCTTAGATTTATTGTAAAAGCCTGGACGAACTAAAAACTGAACTGTAACGAAGGACAAAATAAAGAAACATTAACGTTGCCGTGGATTGCGTAAGAATAAAGGGATGCACGTTAGATGATGGTCACGCAACAATACGAGCATACACGAGCTAAGGGGTTTTTTTTTTTGTTAATAACCCAAAAAACAAATGCTTCGCTTTCTGCTGTGTTAGTAACAGAGACCTTCGAGGGTTTCTGCATGACTAAATGTGAACGAAACCTTGAAAAATTAAGGGGAAGTTGCAGGGATAAACAAAACAACTGAAGGAGATGCGCTGATTGAGTGAGCGAAGCGAACGAAATCAGCGATTGTTAGTCAGTGTGTGCAAAAATGAGATTGAAGCATCCTAAACAGACGGTGTAAGTTTATGTACGTTCACATTCCTATGAATGTTGTGATATCTACCCAAAACCAAAACTGGTAGAAAAACCCGCCAAGTTTGCAAAAACGGTCGGCCTTTGAAGGTAGTGATATCATTCCACCAAGGAAAGGCCGCCAAGGTTAATCCTATTAGCCAAGTTAATCGCACCGAATAATACTTTGGACGTTAAATGAAAACTTGAAGATTGCTACCGCTAGTAGCAATCTTCTAGTTTTCATTTAACTTTCGAACTATTAGTATGTGCGATTAACTTGGC
>JAHWFP010119373.1:15218-27932 GCA_023313725.1 Lithobius niger | reverse complement strand
TCTGGCGTACGATTCCTTCGTCGAATCGTACACCTATCACAAATACAATCTTATCGTTGGCACTAATCTCAACAACGTAAATTTAGAAATACGGAAAACCAAGATTTATTTCTGCACGTTGCCAACAGTTACCTCCTGATTAAAGGGAGGTTGCTGAAGGACGACGACTCAGCTTACGCGGATGCTGACGTAGTGGCATTGATTAATAATGCTCCCATGTTCCTGTTTTCTAATATCAAATACCATCTAGGCGATAAACAAGTCGACGAATTAAATTATCCGTGGTTCAGTACTCTAATGAAGGGACTACTTACTTACGACTCGGCGGAGCAACCGGCTTTACTCTATCAGTGTTGGTCGTTAGATAGTGCAGCTTCCGTCGATGCTGAACTAACCAACAATGCCAGGTTCAAACAACGACACACGTCCATTATAGTTGAAACAACTCCCTAGGGAATCTTTACCTTCGCCATCCCCTTGAAACACGTCATGGGATTTTTCGAAAATTACGATAAGCTAATCTACGGAACTAAACACGTACTCACACTCATGATAGCCAGTGATACGAATGCCATCTTCAAAGCAGCGGCTGCGGCCAATGGCAAAGTCGTTCTGAATAGCATTAGCTGGCTCGTTCCCCACGTTGTGGCCTCCGACGAGCAAAAACTTCAACTGTACAATCTCGGGATTTAGGCACTGGCATTATGATAACTGTGAGCTCCCTCAAAACACCAGCTTCACTTGGCGCGTGCTGACTACTTCCACGGTCGAGAAACCTAGGTGGATAGTTCTAGCTTTTCAAACTAACAGACAGGACTCTTTAGTTAAAAACCCGGGTGTGTTCAATCACTGCAGTCAGCAAGATGCTCATGTAATTCTAAATTCCGAGCGTTATCCGTTTCTCGATTTGAAGTCTAATTTTGCGACTGGAGAGTACGTCGGCTTGTACAGAATGGCGCAGCAATTTAGACAGTTGTGCTACGACACTAACGACTTGAGTTTCGACTTGCTACAGTTCATGAAAGCTTATCCTGTCGTGGTGTTGGATTGTTCCAAACAGTCCGAGCGGATTCAAACTAGAATCGTGGACGTACAAGTCAAACTGAAGTTCAGAGCGGCCGTACCAGCTAACACTACTTGTCACGCTCTGCTCATTGGCCATAGGAAAATGAATCTAAAGTTGGATACAGGCAAAGTCGAAGTTGTTTATTAATTAATAATAATAATAAAGATATGGCGCTCAAAACAAGATCGCGGAAAAAAGAAAGGGGGCTTTTTACCGTTGACAATGTTTGGACCAAGTTTAGCCGGTATTGGTGGTTTGGCGGGAGGAACTGCTGGGGTGGTATCTGCCATTAAAAAGGTGCAAAACAATGCAAAAATACTAGCTGAATTTGTGCGACATCACAAGCAAGTGGAAGGTTCTGGCTCGAAGAAAAAAAACTAAGAAAAAATGAAACAAAAAAAACATTGCCCCATGGCAAAGGCCACCCAAGGCCACCCAAGGCCACTCAAGGCCACCCAAGGTTTAATCGATTTTGATAAACCTTTAACGAACTTTTATTTAAATGGATTAGCTAAAGTAATGAAAATTCCTAAATTTAGAGGTACTTTTAGTAAAGACACGCTTCCCTTAAAACTTAGGCCCACTGGTGAAAACGGAATCGTAAACTTGGAAGATTTCCACGATGGAGACGGGAGTCACTGGGTCGCCTATTCAGCCGTTTCGGGTGAACCCCGTTATTTTGATAGTTTTGGTAACATGGGTCCTCCCCAGTCCATGGTTAATTATTTGGGACCGGAAAACTTTGACCAGATTTGGTGTGGTCATTTCTGCCTGTTTTTCGCAAGTGCCTTCTCTAAGGCTCGTAATTAAAAAACTGTTTTGGACAGCATGAGACGAGTCATCTATCGAAAAGTTACGTGCAAATCTAATTGAAAATAAACGTCTTTTGCGTGAAACTCTTCGATTGCCTGTACCACGATTGGTAAATCCTTTTCAATTTTGTAAGGAATGTCGAAATCGGTAGTTGTCGAATGCTGGTCCTTTAGTTTAGTAATGTAGCAGCCTCCCTCTCTTACCTACTTTACATCTAACAAGAGTGCTACGCTCAAAGCGCCGCAGTATAAAATTGCTTTACGATTAAACCAGTGCTTGTACACAGGAAGCTCGAAAGAGGACTGGAATTAACGAACCAATCGCTCGATTTAACCAAAGGGCTTTTCATGCTGAAACTGATTAGCATGAAACAGTTTTCATGCTCAATTTTCTTCGTAGCTGCGTCATTCGGTAAAGTAGGTTCGCTTAGATTTCTAATCGGTTTATTCGCGGCATTGAAGTATTCTTTATGCTCGTCTTGTAAGAAGCAATTGCTGTCAACGAATGCGTTAGTAACATCATCGCTTGGTAAAGTAGGATCGCTTAGATTTCTAAAGGGGTTGTGCATTGCATTGAAGTATACTTTCTGATCGTCCTGTAATAAACAATTCCTGTCAACGTACATTTTTGGTCCCGAATCAGCAGCGTGCCGGGGGAAAGCTACATCCTTAATTTGCTTCTTTTTTGCATAAAAATTCCCGTCAGCCTCATCTATGTATTTGTTTTGATGCTAGAAATGGCGGAAGCTAACTCGTCGGAGAGAAGAGTAATGGCCGGAGGCAAGTCGGTGTTAAGTTTCTGAACGTTCGTTACCAGAGTACCGATCTTGAGAATAATTTACGGCATCTTCAGGTTCGATACCAGCTTCTACTTTAGTTACACGCTTGCTTTGCATATCGTAGCTGTTTTGGGCAGTTAAAACGTATCCTAGTCCCGGCTGTCCTCTCGGACCGACTCCCCCTCTCGTCCTTTTCAATGCTTGTCCAAACTTGTTGACTGACATCTTTTATTTTTTTTTTAAATACGAGAAATTTCAAAATGTACCGATGAGGTTTATATTTTTTTTTTAATTTGTCGTATATAATAAAAGGAAGAACCTCAAAATGTCTTAACAATCCTGGCAAACAAATCTTTCCAATATCTTGTTTTATAGCTGAAAGTAAAAAACGAGAGTGGTACAAAGATTAACAACGGCGTAAATTTTTCCTTGTCCCCTTCCATTCAGTTTAAAGATTTAAAGGGTTCGGGAACTCCCATTTCTGACGAAATATCAAAATTATAAAGGTTGGATTTAACCCAGTGGCCCGGAAACTCAAAAACTGTTCAAAAATCTTAAACGGTACATCTGTAAAAAACTAGAGATCGAGTTTGACGAGTAAAAACCCGTATCCATGACTATGTTCAATTATCCCAATTCTATGCATACGGCTTCCTCCTGTTACCCCTCTTGCGAAAAGGTGAAGGAAGGAGACAAACTGCTCTGTCTTCGAACTTGGGTGTACGAGAATATCCACAAAACTAAAGGGAAATTTAACAAAAACGTTATTGACAAACCCTGGTTTAACTTGCCATCTCACAATGCTTTAATCCTTACGGATGTAACCGGGAAAATTACCGCGGTGCATGTCACTGACAATTCCCCCAGCAACGTGAAATTATGGTGCAACGTAGACTTTTGAGCAGCTCATTCAGATACTTCCAACGATAAAGTTATGGATGAAGTCGGATGAACGGGGAAAAGGACTTTTTCGTGCCTAAGAAAGAACCTAAAAATCATCTATATCTACCTTTGAATATCAGATGTCTAATTATAGGTCCCACAAATTGTGGAAAATTAACTTATTGTTTAATTTCATTGGTAACGAAAGATGGCTCGACTACAACCGGCTATTTATTTACAGTAAAACTTTATGTCGGTCAAAGTACAAAGCTTTGCAGTCTATATTTGCCTAAATTGAAGGAAAAATAGGACGGAATGTCGCTTTTTTCACGATTCTCAAATTGATTTAATTCCGCCCGAAGAACTCGACCCAAATTTTTGAAACCTGATTCTTTTAGATAATTGCTTTTTTGGACAAACAAAAAAACATAGAATGTTATTTCGCTCAAGGACGTCATTCAACCCCGACGTTATTTATTGCAGTCAATCCTACACGAGAATTCCTAAACAAGTGGTCAGAGACAATGCAAATTTGTTAATCCTTTTCCCCGTTTATGAGTTAAATTTGAAACACGTTTACGAAAATCACGTTGGCACTGACATGGAGTTTTCGGACTTTAACACATTGTGTAGAACCTGTCGGAAAAAGCCTTATGGATTTTTATTGATTCACACAACGTTAAATGAGGGGATATATAAATACTCGTTTTTATCTATTAAACAAAGGAATGGAAATAAAGCGAGAAATCACAAAACTCAAAAGACGTTTAACTAAAAAGTTTTTAAATCAACCTTTGGGTAAGAGAGAGCAAGAAGAATCGATACATGAATTTTTTAAACCGGTAGTAAACACCCTAAAACCGAAACTGGTCCTCGGTGCAGCCACGCAAACTACACCTATTAAAAACACTCTAGCCACACAAACTATCCTGAGTAAAGTTTACAAAGAGGAAGAAAGTGACGAGGATGGCTACGAATCATTGGGTTTATCACGGTCCACTGCAGGTACTCTTAGTGAGAAAACATTGTCAGTCCCTCTCGATTTCAGTCTTGCCGAATATTCAAGTCTGGCTGAAGCTCCTATGATGCGAATACCTCCCGAGTCCAAAACCGAATATGCCTCTACGAGCAAGCACCGTTCCTAAACTCGCCCCTTCATATTCCACAATACAACATAGATGCATTTCTACCTCGCCAGAACTCCCTAACATCGTCACTCTAAGGTCCCTTGATAGTTTGTTACCTGGTCAGAATATTAGAGACACTGCTAAATATTTCTTAATAAAATTTTTCGAAAATCCCAAGGACACTGACCCAGTATTCGGGCTACAGTATGATACTAAAAAAGGCGAGCTGACCTTCGGTAACAAAGTACTTAAAATTTTTGAGAATGATGTAATGGTTGAGGGGGAGCAATACATGGGGAGACGCGAGCTTTAGAATTTGCTAGTTTTCAAAGATTTGAAAGAAACCTCCCTCGCGCCGGAAGTTAAAGCAGCTTACGCGAACATGTTAACAAATACTAACGGTATTTATTATTCTGTCAACACTATTTATCACAACAACGACTCAAATACTCGTTAACCCAAATCTAATTGTAGCAACAAGTACAAGTCTATTATCGCTCCGATTTGGGAAGACATGAAATCGAAGAAAAAAGGGACGGGCATGGTTAAAAACGCGAGTTATTCTAGCAGAGTCGATTACAAATATTGCGACGATTCTAACGACTTGATAAAGAGACTCAAGCTTTTGTACAAATCTACTTTGGCCGGTCACGACGGACATAGAAACGAGATGGTCGAAATTTTTATCAGAAATGCAGCAACGACAAATCATAACTGCTCGGGAAAGAGGGGTGGCTTATCAAAATTTAGTGTCAGGATTAAAATAAAATTTTAATATATAAACAAAGAGCCGTGGAAACAAAAAAAAATATCAAGTTAAGGTATTGCGTCAAATGTAAACGTCACACTTCTAACAGTCCCGAACCGTCCGTTATCATCACCGCAAAAAATAACTGACAGATGGAATTTTGCGAGGTATTTTGCGAGGTATTTTGCGAGGTATGCGGGACGAAAAGAGCTTCCTTTATCAAGTCTGGGAAAGGAATGGTAAACAAAATCATTGATAAGTTACCGCTCAAATTACATTTACCGGGTTACCAATACTGCGGTCCGGGAACTAAACCGGAAAAAAGATTGGCTCGAAGAGATCCGGGGATTTGTAAACTAGACAAAAGGTGCAAAGAACCCGATATCGCTTACTCCGAGAGTTCGGCCTTGAAAGATTCGCATGTTGCCAATGAAGTTCTCATTTCCAAACTCAAAGGGTAAGAGATGATCCTTCTCTGGTGTGGAGAGAAAAACTAGCAGCTTCAATCGTTAAGAAAATCATGAAAACGAAACTTTTGGTTCGAAATAGGAAATAAAAAAAATGGATCAACTCGTAAGAGAACTTCACAAACCAACTCGAAAAAGTTTTCCGAGACAGAAAGTGATTGCACTGAGTCTAAACAATCTGTGGCAGGCTGACTTGGAACATCTGCTGCAAAACCATCCTCGTTCAAATCACCCGTCCGACTGGGAAGAATGCACTTATTTCGTAGATGATTTACCTGATTCTCTCAATGATCATTGCCTTTCACGAATGCACGGACTTTGTCACCGAAGATACGAAATGCCACTTCGATTTTTCCTATCTACACGCGTAGCCTTGCAAAATCTGCTGCTAACTTGTCTGGAGCAAATGGTTAATTGTAAGGTACAACTTTGTTTGGTAATTGAATTTTTTAGAGACAAAACATTATCGGAGACGGGTTTTTGGTCCAGGTATTCGAAACTCTACAACCAGAATGACATTCCCGCTTTATTGGACGAAGCATTCCGCAAAATTCAAGAATGCATCGGTGTTTATGCCAGGAGAGGAAGTGGTTGGGCCATAAAACGAATCACCAACTTGATCATAAGAGTGGCGGAGTATCGACCGATGCGAGCTTCGTCGTATATTCCACTCCCTAGAAAACTCGAGGCCAAGGCGAAATCGGTGGTAAACGTTCAAAATCTAAACGATGCAAAATGTTTTCTATACTCGACGCTATCATCAGGTTTAGAGTTAGACAGTACTATCTGTCTAACCCCAAAGATTAAGAAGAGCTCGAAGACATGCTCAACACTAGCTCTCTTTCTTACCCAACCAAGTTCGAGGAAATTGAAAAATTTGAAAAGCTGAACGATCTTTCGATCAACATCGTCGGTTTTAACGACAACGAGGGATTGTACCCGCTCAGAGTTTCCAAGAATTATGACGGACTACCCGTCGACCTTCTCTAGTTGAGTGCCGCGGACAACACCCATTACTGCACCATTATGGGCATCGCCACGTTTTTACGTTATCGAGGCTCGGGGACTCGCCAAATACTATTGCCGAAACTGTTTCGCAGGATTTGGAATGAAATGGATGCTTTTAGTTCACCGAAACGAATGTGTCAAAATCAATCCGGCGCAAGTCCTCCGATTTAAGGCTCGAGGAGACAACTTTCTCGAGTTTCGACATTTTAACCATCAAAAGCCATTTCCTCGCATCATCTATGACGACTTTGAGTGTCTACTCCTACGTATCCACACCGCTCAACCCGGACCATCGACGAGCTCGACCACCCAAATTCATCGACACGCGCATTGCAGCTTCGGTTATGTCGTGTGAGGTCAGAACGGGGAGATTGTTAATCGCGACTACTACTTGGGAGAAGAATGTGGTGGAAGTTTTTTATAAGCACATGAAGAAAGAAGCGCGAAATTATAACGAGTTGTTGAAAAGGATACTACCCCTCAATCTTTCCCCAGCCGAAAAGACTAGTTATGAAGTGGCCAAAGTCTGTCACTATTGCGGAAAACCCTTCCTCTTTTTGGTTTCGAAAGGCGACCCAACACTAAAGTTAGGGATCACTGTCATATTAGCGGAAAATATAGAGGACCGGCTCACTCAAAATGTAATCTCAACGCTCGAGAAAAAAAGAACGATCCCCGTCGTGTTCCACGGTCTAGAGGGACATGCACCTTCACGTATCAGCCTGCACATGTTTAACGGACAAGTTGACGTTATCGGTCGGAATGCCGAGCGCTTTCAGAGTATGATGATCAAGAGGTTAGACAGCAGGATAAGCCTTCAATTCATGGACTGCGTGAATTTCCTTAAAGCTTTGCTGGGGACTTTGGTCAAACACTGCAGGAACGACGGCATCTTCCTGATTCTCGAGGCAGCTTTGGACTCTGGTTTAAAATCCTCATGGTTCGTCGAAGAAACCGGGCGAGAGAGCGTTGTAGATCTGCTGACCCGGAAAGGCATTTACCCCTACGAGTACGCCACCGACACGTCTGTCTTCGAATAAGAAGAGCGTCCCTCTCGAAAATGCATTTTCTCTCAACTGAAGGACGAAGATTTGGTGGGTGAGGAGTATGTGAGAGCGCTCAACCTGTGGCTCAAGATGAAAGCAAAGAAATTCGACACGTATCACGAAATCTATCGGATGACAGACGTTTTCCTACTTGCCGACATCTTCGAAAATTTATGGAAAATATGCCTCGCCAACAACAAGTTGGATCCCTGCTACTACATCTCTACTCCGGGATTTAGTTGGGCAGCACTGTTGAGAATGCAGGAATCCAAGTTGGAGTTGTTTTTAAACTCAGAAAAACACAACATGATAACTCCCGGCATCAGAGGCGGCGTGTCAATTATTTGCAAGAGATATTCGAAGGCGAACAACAAACACTTGCACAATTTCAATCCCTGCAAAACCTCCATTTATATAATTTATTTGGATATGAATAACTTGTATGGTTTCGCAATGAGAGCTCGTCTCCCCTACGACTGATTCCGCTACTTGACCACGAAAGAAATTTGGACCTTAGACGTTGACACCATGCCGGACGACTTGAAGTCGGCCTAGAATACCCCGCGGAGCTTCACGACTCGTATAACGACTATCCCCCCTAGCTCCCGAGATCAATTTCAACACAGAGAAAAGGCAACAATCGACCGTACCCTTTGAAAAGGATTACTTTAAACTGTTAAACAACTCGGTATTTGGCAAGACGATGGAAAATAAGCAGAAGCGAGTCAATGTGAAACTGTGCACCATTCTTAAGAAGGCGGTCAAGTACACCTCCCAGCCTGATGCGGATTCATTCGAAATCCTTAACGAACATTTAGTGCAGATCAACCGCAGAGTCTGGAGCGTCTGTTGCGATCTACCGACGTACTCGGGGTTCAGTATTCTGGAACTATCAAAACTGGCCATGTTCTGCTTCCACTACAAATACGTTAAACCCACGTACGAGGACCGGGCCAAACTCCTGTTTACCGACACCGACAGCCTCTGCTACGAAGTGAAAACGGACGATGTGTACGAGGATATGAAGCGAGACCGTGAACGTTTCGATACCAGTAATTATCCGAGAGATCATCCCTTGCACTCCGAGGCGAACAAACAGGTCCTGGGAAAGATGAAGGACAAGATAGGCGGCATTCCGATCTTAGAATTTGTGGGATTACGATCCAAGATGTACGCCATTAGAGTGCTGAAAACGAAAACGTCCATGAAGGCCAAGGGTATCCAGACATTTTTCGTGAAGAAACACTTGGACTTTTACGATTACGAATCCACCCTAAGAATGCCAGTTCCCGCATCGAAACGAACCTGAACTAAATTCGCCAGCTCGAAACACGAACTAAGCACGGTGAAAGTCACAAACTCCCTCCACCGGCTTACGATAACAAGCATTTTATCCTAGACAATGGGGAAGATACGCTAGCCATCAGTCGTTGAGATTCTGGCACGTGGCGAGAGTGCGAAGTCCACTTCTACTCCGATGTGGACGTCATGACCCACGAGGAGGAGGAGGAGAGAGTGAGTTTAGCATTCATCTCGAAGGAGAAGAAGGAGTTCAACAACGCTAAACGAGAGGAGGAGCGGCTTAGATCGGTACGACGATCCGTGGTACTAGAGAACGGAAGGATAAAGCTGAACAATCTCGTGGCGTGGAAGGAAAAAGAAAGAGCTAGGCGAAGAATGTTGGATAGGGAAAGATGGGCCGCGATGTGTCCAGTGCAGAAAAAGGTGAGATTAGAAAAAAATGCCGATAGTAAGAGGAAGGTTCAAGTACGAAAAACAGAGGAGGAAAAGAAAGCCAGATTAGAGAACAACACCGCTCGCAAGACGAAGGGTCAAGAATGAGAGACTGAGGAGGAAAAGAAAGCCAGATTGGAGAAGGATGCTGCTCGCAATAGGAAAATCCGCTCACTTAAGAAATGAGAGACTGGCAATGCCATCGGGGATTTTGATCCCTGGCAGGGTTACCCAAGGTGGTAAGGCGGTCATTCCCTTTCCTTCCCACCCCCTTTTCCCTTCCCAATCCCACCTCTCTTATAACTGCAACTTTGACGCTGGTGAAGAGGCTTACTCCCTGGTTGAATATGAGAGTCAAAATAATTTGACAAATAAAAGCTATAAAAAATGGCCCCGGATTTTTTTTCGCAGTTCAATTGGGGAAACCAATAGCAGTATCAATAAAAAAAGGTAGCAAAAGACACTTTCTCACCATTCTCCAGATCGATGAAAACCGGAACACACCAGAAGTGATGTGACGCTCACCGGAAATAACGTTATAGGAGATATCAAAACACACTTTCCCACCATCCTTCAGATTGATGAAAACAAAACAAAAAATAGCAAAAGACACTTTCCCACCATCCTACAGATTGAAGAAAACTGGAAGTGACGTCATTACCCCCACTTTGATCAGGAAATGACATCGTAGTCACTTTCATCGTATGACCGGAATGATGACGTCATTACCCCGACTTTGATCACGTGACCGGAAGTGACGTCATTAGCCCCCACTGTGACGTCATAAGTGCAATATCCCGGAGGTATCAAAAGGATACAAAAAGGTAGCAAAAAACACTTTTTCCACCATCCTCCAGATCGATGAAAACTCAAAAGTGGGTGTAATGGTGTCAACTTCCCACCCTCCTCCAGATTGATGGAAAAAAAAGTATCAAAAGGCACTTTCCCACCATCCTCCAGATCGATGAAAACGAAAAAAAAGTAGTAAAAGGCTTTCCCACCATCCTCCAGATCGATAAAAACCGGAAGTGACGTCCCCACGTTTCATCACGTGACCGGAAGTGGGGGGTAATGACGTCACTTCCGTCCAGGGAGATTTCCGGATGCGTCTCAATCGCCTTCTTACCCTACTGGTGGGTATTTGCTCTCCATTTTACCATAATTTAAGCTTATAAGTATATAAGTATAAGTATAACTTTTTTTGCTCACCCAAGTTGGGTATTATGCAAAAATCCTAAACACACCAAAAAAGACAAAATTTAAAAAGATAGACGAGAATCCAAAAGAGAAGTTAATAAACAGTAGAGTGACTGCAGACAGGAAGACTGCGACCACGCCTCAAAGATATCTCAAAGGAAGTCACGCTGTCACACATCACGCTCGCTGTTGGCAGCGCGTTCCAATGTTTGATAGTGTCAGGGAAGAAAGTGCGGGCAAAAAAGTTCCTTTGGCACTGAAACAACTTAATCTTTCTGGGATGGTCGTGACGTCCAAGGTAGTCAGGGTGGCTGATAAAATCCATAGGATTCAAAATTGTATCACCAGTTGCCACCCGGAACAGGAGAGTCAACCGATGCTCCAACCTTGTTCTCTCCAAAGTGTTCCAGCCCAGGTCGCCCATTAAACCAGTGACACAAACATCCCGTGCCCAATTACGGTAAACCATCCTTGCAGCTCTCCTCTGCAGCCCTTCTAAAGCCACAGCCTCTGATCCCGTTGAATGCCAAACAGCAGAAGCGTAGCTGAGGTAGGGTCTAGCAAGCATGTCAAAAAGAGTTTTCCTCACATCGACAGTCGAGTCCCACATCACACGACTAATAAACCCAGTTTGCTGGGCTACCTTCGTCAAAACACAGTGAATGTGACTGGACCAGGCCAAGTCGGCAGACAAGAGAATCCCAAGATACTTAGTTTCGTCAACCTGCCTGATCTGTACATTTCCAACCTTGTAAACTACATCACCAAGATTACCAGTCTTACGGCTCACACGCATGAAAACAGTTTTGCTGGGATTTATGCACATGCCCCATTTATCGCACCACTGTTCCATTACGACAATGTCCTCTTGCAGAATTTGACTGTCAGCAAAGGATGAGATGCGCCTGGCCACTCCACAGTCATCGGCAAACATCGCGCTGTCCGACCTAAACTGGCTGGGGAGATCATTCACATAAAGAAAAAAACAACAAGGGCCCAATCACAGACCCCTGCGGTACCCCTGAGGTAACGGGGACCTCTGCAGACTTCACACCCTCCAGCTGCACAAACTGTGAACGACCAGTTAGGAAAGCCCCAATCCACGTCAACACTTCCTGGCTAAAACCAAACGACTGCAGTTTTGAAAGTAAAAAACCATGAGGCACCTTGTCAAAAGCCTTCGAGAGATCAAAAAACACAACATCAGTAATACCCCCTTCATCCATGGTTTTAGCAAGTCTGTGAATAAAGCTGGCTAACAACAACTCGCAGGATCCTCCCTTCCTGAAGCCAAATTGCTTATTACTGAGCAGTTCATTTTTCGTTAAATAGTCCACCATAGCCCTAGCAATAATGTGTTCTAATATTTTGCAGGGGATGCTAGTAAGAGAAACAGGCCTATAATTCTTAACATCATTATTCTTACCAGATTTATGTATTGGTGTAACTGCAGCGCGCCTCCAGTCATTAGGAATTTGCCCAGCATGAATAGATTGCACAAAGATAGTACACAAATACCGTGACGCAACAGTTGGGGCAAGCTTTAGCATTCTGACAGTAACATAATCAGGACCGCACGCTTTCGAGTTGGGTTGCTTCAGAATATAACTCTCAATGCCCTCTGGCCGAATTTGAATATTAGGCATAAGACAAGTCCGTGTAGCGACACTTCCATGGCCAACAATATTATCATCCTGCAAAGGATTAAACACAGATTGGAAAAATATGTTGAAAGCATTTGCCTTATCCACAGGCTCGGATGTACAGTAGCTGTCACCATCAAGAGGAGGAACACATGCGATGTCCTTGCGAAGAGATTTATTGTATCGCCAGAAGGACTTTGGCTCT
>JAHWFP010119356.1:0-12995 GCA_023313725.1 Lithobius niger | reverse complement strand
GAAGTTTCTGTGGGGTTATGGATTGCAGTCAACACTTGTCAGAATCTTAGAAGAATGATTTTTCAATATCCCCCTTCCACAAAAAGGGACGATATCTTTCATCGTAGCTTCTATCATTCCAAAAAAGAATTTGAGGGAATACCGACAGGTGACTTCGTTTTCAGGTTCCAATTTGTGTCGGGACTTAAGTCTCTAGGCTGCTCCAACCCGATTCCGACCTCTCGCGTAGAAGTACACGCGGCTCAAGACCGAGCTTTAGCATGACTTTTCAAATCTGGCAGCATTACATGACAATAACGAGACAGAAAGAATGACAAGGAGGGGGCAACCGCAGCGTTGGAGCTATTGTGGCGAGGAAAAGTGGAACTAAAGTGCACGGGCAGTGTTGGTATCGGGTTTTCTCATCATGTAACCTTGGATTTACCTGTAGGCATAAGTCGGGGCTCACACCTCAATGTAATGGTCAGAGTCCATTGTGAAGGGCTAGTGGATTACTTTAAACCCTCTTAGTTTCTGTAGATGTGTGTAGCCTTTTCCCATCATCAGACGGTTTTTTCCTTTTTTTTTTTTTAAAGAATTAGGTGGTCGTGGAATCCGATCCGGGGTTCATTTGGCTGGTAGCTGACCACTTAAGACGCGCTTCCTCTTGTTGTTCCGGGTGGGCATTCCAGGTGGGACCCCTCCATTATACTCCCTTCTACTTGGTAGTATGTTCTAATCGCCATTTGTTGATGCAAAATAAATGTTAATAAGTGTTGCTACCGTAGGGGTTGGTGGCAAAGGGAGACACTAGAGATGGGCAATATTTTTACTACTATCCGAAAATACTCACCTGTAATTTTACACTTTTCGTTCTCCCACGTCCAAACCCCTTAGGAAAGAGAGATGCATGCAATAGCGCCACCTGCCTGATTGCTCCAACCGCCGCTAGGTGTGTAACCATATTCCCCCTTACATTTTGTTGGACGTGACCAAGCGTGGTTGTGTTTTTCGATCGTGTGTTCTCTATCAATTCACGTTTTATCATTATGTCAACCCCGATCGTGTGTGTTCAATGCGGCAATCGCTTTACACCCAAGGATACACATCCACCTTGCCATAACTGCAGACCGTGTGTATTTCAGGTGAATCCGTGAATTAAGCATTGTATTGTGTTAACTTCTGTGACAGGCAAATTTCTAAGTTCGAAGCTTTGTTGGCACGATCGCGCTAACGGAAAGGACAGCTGGACAAGAATCGGGTTTCTTCCGCATCAAGCATGACCAGTAAACACAACCAGTCTTCCGTCTCTCAAAAAGATCAGTCTACGATAGTTTCAGATAGTTTCTCAAGATATTGATCACAATACTGCTCCTAGTAATAGTGTTGTTAGATCTGAAGTCCTGTTTGACCCCATCCCCGCCATGTTGGACTGGCTCGTCAAATAGCCAGTCGGGAAGGTGACGGGCAGAGATCACTTTTTTTTTTAACTTATTAGGGCAGAGCCAGGGACGTAGCGATGAGCATTTGGCTGGTGCGGGGGTAAAATTTTTAGACTCCTGACGATAGTGAATTTTTTCCTGACAATAGTGAAATCAAATATATTGGCTAAAAGTGTACTTTCGAAATTGAAGCATAAAATGGGCCGAAGAAATAGTATTTCAAGGTTTCTTTGTTTGCCAACATGTCAACCTGATAATTTTAGCATTACATTGTCCTCAATTAATGTCTCGCTGGAGGTTTTTTAGTTGTATGTAGACGCCTGCTTGCATTGGCCTCTGCGCATGCGCAGGCCTCCTTATATAAGCGAGAGCGGGGTCGGTCTCGGCATTCATTTTCCTCCAGAGGTTTCTATGCGTCATCTCGTCTCACTCCTTTCGGTCAGGATTTTGAATTCTCCTTTCCCGCATCTATTATGGAAGCTGCCCTTTCGGTCATCGCTCCAGCCTCAGATGCTTTGCTCTCTCTTCCAACTGCCTCGACCGTCCGCGACAACCGCTGCACGTCTGACTCGGAGCAGGTGATGCATGTCGCCGCCGACGGGGACGACCAACGTAACCCTCAGCCCCCGACCTTTCGGTTTTGTCTGAAGACCTCAAACACGCCAAGTTGCTTTTCCGTGAAGCCAAACGCAAATTCAGAGAAGCCTCGTCACAGCCGGCCTTTCGGTCAACCTTCCCCTTTTGATTTATCATCCAAATCGTCCCACCGGGAACATAGCGTTACTCGTAGCAAAGCCCACGTCCTAGTTGACTCTGTTTTCCGTCGCTATGCCGAGAAGTCACCAATGCCTCCTCCGTCATGCATGTCATCTATGTGCCGGGTCAAGACACGAGAATGGGTCGCGTCCACAACAAGCCATGACAGCCGAAAATACCTTTCGCACACTGCTGACGCAGGCATCATGACCCCCTTTTGGTCAACACCAAGTTGCCGATCTCCGCCAATCAGAGTCAACCCGATTGCACGCCTCCGGCAAGACGCATCCACTTCCCGGAGGACAACACAGAAGATACCGTTTCAGATTGTTTCCTTTACAAACCAACCGAGTCGGCCAACGCTCCTGTTATCAACAGAGGTCTCAAGACTTGTTTCGGTTTCGCTTTACGCGAAAAGGACGCTAAACCCCGCAGCCTCTTAAGACAATCCACAACTCTCCTCACCTGCCTGCTTCGAAACGCCGGCTCCCTTCGCGGCAAAGGTGAGCCTTTGATCTTCGACACGGAAACACCTGCCCCACGTCCCGGCCAGGAAACAAGCTTCTTTCGGCCACACGGCGATAGTGTAACCAACCCCAAGAACTTTGACACCTATCTCGAATGCGAATCCCTTTGCAGTGAAGTCAAAATGGATTTCGGCACAGCCCTCTCCATCCCTAAAAGAATTGAAGTCCCTTCCTTCCTTCGTTTTATACGACAATGACAAATGTCTCCGTCTTAGCCTCCGAGCCGCTTCACAAGCCGATGTCTTGAACACGGCGGTCAATGCTCTATGCGAGAAGCCCTGAAGAAATCCGCAACTTATCAACACTCATCTCACAACTCTTTCAGAAAGCGAGTTTTGCAACCTTCCATTCAGTCAATTGGGCCACACGGGCGCTATTTAATAATACACTACTCTTCAGAGAGGCGGTTCTTAAATCGGCTCACAATTTGAACGACTCGACCAAGCACCGCTTACGAAATCAACCCCTCCACGAGTCCAACACGCTCTTCCGCAGCCTCATCCCATCACTCGCCCCCACGTCTGGAGATTTTATTTATTTTATTTATTTAGTACATTTGTTTGCAGTAGAATGCAAAACACGTCAAAGGAAGGGCTTTCGCCACTGACACCAGGCCTACAGCATTAAAAGAATAAGATTTAAAATTTGGTCAAATATTTTGTAAGGTCAAGGTTGTGGAGCCCGCTTTTGAACAAAGCCACAGAGTTCACATTGATTACATCAGTCGGGAGACCATTCCAAACTTTAACAATCCCCCACAAACCCAAACCATTTCGTCAAGTAGGCACTCCTTTCGGTCGACCAAATCAAACAAGAACCAAGGCAACCGCCTGCCTCCCGAGACAGCGCCATCTCCCGCTCACAGCTCACACAACGACGGTTCATCCACCAAACTCCAGCCCTTTCGGTCTGACCAACAGCCACGACCCCGTTCGAACCAACGACTCAGCCAGAAACACGCAGCGACTCCCGACCGACGTAGCCGATACTCTTCTCCCGGCGGCCGCAGCTCCAACCGCAAACAATGACGCTCAACGTCTCTCCCACTTCCCAGTCGGGGCAAGACTCCGCCATTTTTTCCCTGCCTGGGAAACGCTCACACGCAATCCTCAAGTCCTTTCGGTCATCAAAAACGGCTTTCGGCCATCAAAAACGGCTTTCGGCCGACCTTCATCACAGAACTGCCGCTAGCAGTAAGCCCTCCGTGGGATTTCACAGCTCCAGTCTCTCACGCTTTAACATCCGAAATATCTCTTCTCCTAACAAAAGAAGCAATAGTCACATGCCGGAACCCAGGACCGGGATCCTACAGCACCATTTTCACGCGGCTGAAAAAATTGGGTGGCCTGCGACTTATTTTCAACATGAAACCACTAAACAAATTCATCGACAACCCTCACTTCAAAATGGAGACCCTAGAAACCATCCGTCTATCTTTCAAACAAAACGACTGGACGATATCTATAGACCTAGAGGGTGCCTACCTACACGTCCCTCTTCACCCATCCTCAACAAAATTCTTCCGTTTCATCTACGACAAGCAAGTGTACGAATTCCGCTGTCTACCTTTCGGTTTAAACGCAGCCGCAAGAATTTTCACCATGGTCCTGAAACCCATGCTAGCCCATCTCCACCAACACCAAATCAAAGCAAGTGCATATCTCGACGACTAGGGCCCTTCACAACCAGGACTCCCTCCGCATTTCACAAGACAGGGACTTCACCATCAACCTCCTAAATCGCCTAGACTTCGGTTTGAACTACCCCAAATCACGTCTCACTCCTCAACAGGAATTCACGTTTCTAGGTGCCTCATTCAATAAGTCATCCGCCCAAATCTCTCCATCACTCGACAGAATAGAAGATCTCCTACCTCACATCCGCCTGTTCCGAAACCAACAAGCCTTCTCCCTCCGAGAACTAAACTCCCTCATCGGAAAAATGGACTCACTGGCGGGATTAAATTAATTTTCAATCAGCAACACTTGAAGCGCTTTATTCACAACCGACTTTTCATGATGGAGACACCAGCGGCAGTGAGGGAAGTGATCCAACCAGGCGCATTCACAACATCTATAGACCTGGAGGACGCGTACTGCCTCGTCCAGCTTCATATGCCAAGGTGTGATCTTCCAGTTCCAAGTACTGCCACTCGGGCTGTGGACAGTGGCCCACGTCTTTATTTGCTTGCTCAAGCCTGTACTGGGATTCCTTCATCAACAGTGAACCCGGACACATGTATATCTCAACGATTGGCTGAACCAGAACTGCGACAGTATTAGGTTATCTGTGGACACCCGATCCTGCCCCTCGACGCTTCAACACCTTGGCCTGGGCATCATTTGAACCAAATTGCAACTTGTTCCGAGCCGCTGAATTCTTACTCTCCAGCTCTTGTCTCTACCTTTCCAAGTCCAACTCCTTATTTCCCCTTCTACAGTCCCTACTCCTCTCCCCCCACCCCCTGCTCTCACCTTCACAAACTTTCTAGCCAGAATCCTCGTCTTCACCACCCATTCAGTGGAGCAGCTCCGCGTCACATAACCATACATCTTATGCACCATAATCTCCTTCCGGAGTCTTCTAACCTAACCTTGGCTATCGCGTCCCTAGCCTCAAAAACCAACCACCCTATTTCCACCTTCACCACTCCCCCTGCAGAAAAACAGTTAGCTCCCGAGACCCTCCTTGGTCTGACACCTCTTCAGCTGCTTCCAACCTTTATCTCATACACTGACACCCCCACCACAAACATCACCCCCTGAACAGCCGCTCCCTGTCACAAAATCCTCGAAACCTCATACCTTTAGTATTCCCGCATCACCAACTTCTTTCAGTACCTTACTAAATGACCGAACAGAGCGAACAGAACGCACCAGTGTTAGGAACTAGACAGTTTGGCTCCAAACTTGACGTCGTGCGTGCACAATGATGTTGCGTCAGCCATTTAGTACCTTCCGAAACTGCAATCACAGCTCAGCAAAATCAACAAGCTCAACAGAGGACTCGTTACGTCATACCTTAACGTGACCAGACATGGCTTATTGATTGAACTAGGCTAGGCTAACGGATGTGACCAGGCGCGAGCAATGCCACATTGCAAACCATCTCGGGGAGGTGGTTGTGGGTGATAGCCAATGGTGGAGCTTTTGAGCATGCACGATTGCCGGAAACCGACTAATCGCTGATGATGGTTGACGTAAGCAAGCCAAATCAACACAGCTGTAATAGGAAATGAGCTGAACTGTCACCAACAGTGGGGCATTTTGTTCGTTCTGTTCGGTGCTTTAGGAAGGTACTGTTTATCATACCCTGCACCTTTCCAGCTATATGCTCCAAATAATACCAGGAGCTGATAATACGGCCTCCCACAGTCTCACCCAGGTAATCATATTCCATCACCTTTTTCACCTCGACACCCCAACCCAGATCTCCTCGAATCCCGTCCCTGCCACTCATCATCCCCACCCTATCAGACCTCTGCTGAACACCACCTTCATCTTCCTCCCCATCAGCAAACACTCCCAGCAGTGCTTCCAGGCGTTCCCTTCCACCCTCCAAAATTCCCACATCGTCGGCAAAGTTACAACCAGCATCTGGACCCCCTCCCTACCTCCATTGCCTCAGACAAAACCAATCCCTGACTCAAACACCCTCCTCTTCAACCCCCTCAAGTAAACCACGAACAGCAGTGGAGACGACGGTCAACTCTACTTCATGCCCCTCCTACACTTCACCCCCTCCCCCGCCAGCCTTCGCACCATCCCAGGAAACTATATACCTTCCCCCTTGTGCAGCATCTGAATCAAAGCAATAAACCCTTCCCCCACCCGTAGCAGCCTGAGCTCCCTTCACAATCAGTACCTTTTTAAACCACCGAACAGAACGCACCACTGTTAGAGACAGTTTGGCTCCAAACTTGACGTCGCGTGTGCGCAGTGATGTTGCGACAGTCGTTCAGTAGCTTCTTAAACTACAACCAAAAGTTAATAAAACCAGATTTTCTTGATTTTCTTTTGCTACAACACAGCTCAACAAGCTCAGCAGAGTATTCGATACGTCATACCTTCACCGTGACCAGGCCTGGCTAATGGATTTGACCAGGATTAGCTAATAGATGTGACCAGGCAAGAGCTATGCCAAATTGTGAACTATCTCAGGGAGGTGGTTTGCGGGGGTGGAGGTTTGAGCATGCGCGAGCTAATAGTTTTGCCGGCAATGGATTCATCGGTGACGATGTTGACGTCAATCAAGCCGCATTAACACGGATATTTGCAGGGAATGAGCCAAACTGCCACCAACAGTGCCACCAACAGTGCAAGTGTTTGGTTCGCTCTGTTTGGTCGTTTAGGAAGGTACCGAATAACTCCCAACTCACCCCATCAATGCTACAGGAAGTGCGACATTGCCGACCTTGAGGCAGTACACCGTCGTGCTGCAAGAACTGTGAGTAACCGTTGGGGTCAGGATGAGTGTGTTGCAAATTTACTGGAGGATCTGAATTGGCCATCCTTGGAGACACGCAGGAGGGAGCAAAGACTGTTTCTCTACTACAAGATTAGGAAGAGCCTCACGGTTCTGGATGAGAATAAGTTGATTTTCGCACCTCATTTTTTGGGGAAAAATGACCATACTGCAAAGAATGGGCTCTATCAATCAGTACCTTCCTAAAGCACCGAACAGAACGCACCACTGTTAGAGACAGTTTGGCTCCAAACTTGACGTCGCGCGTGCGCAGTGATGTTGCGTTAGCCACTCAGTACCTTCCTAAACTACAATACAGCTCAACAAGCTCAGCAGAGTATTCGATACGGCATACTTTCACCATGACCAGACCTGGCTACTGGATTTGACCAGGATTGGCTAATAGATGTGACCAGGCGAGAGCAATGCCCAATTGCGAACCTTCTCAGGGAGGTGGTTTGCTGGGGTGGAGGTTTGAGCATGTGTGAGCTAACAGTTTTGACGAAAGAGATTCATCGCTGACGATGTTAATGTCAATCAAGCCACATCAACACGGATATTAGCAGGGAATGAGCCAAACTGTCACCAACAGTGGTGCGTTTGGGTCGCTCTGTTTGGTCGTTTAGGAAGGCACCGAATGTAAAAGAGAGTATTCTCATCATTCCTTCTTTCCACGCTCTGTACGGGAGTAGAATACACTTCGGACCATGTTGCCTATATAGGTAGTGAGACAGCGTTTAGGGCTGATTTGGCGAGAGGGAGAAAACAAACTAAGTGTGTGTTCCATGTGTAAATTCTAGCCTTTGATCGTTGTTGTTTTCTTTTTGATATTGCCATGGAACCTCCGGGTGGGGCAATTAAACACTTAAACCACAATGCCACCATAGGCTTTTGCCACATCTAAGAACGTCACCCACAAACTCCTGGCCGTCTTCCTCGCAACCTCGATGGCTTGCGTCACCACAAAAAGTAGTTTCCAGCCGCCTTCCCTGCCGAAACCCATTTGGACGTCCCCAACTATTGAACCAGGGTGGAAGAAGAGAGAGAGACGGTTTGGTCTCTCTCTTCTTCCACCCTGTATTGAACTATCTCCCTCCCTGGCATGCACTCCTAAGCCCACTGAGGTTGCTTCATATTATTCTGCTACGAACTAGCGTTGTCTGTGGTCTGTTCTGGTACTGGTGCACCTTCTGTGCATCCAGTTGACATACTAAAATAGCAAGCAAGTGTATCATACTGGTTGACTGACATCTGTTTATGATTTGCTGCTTATTGGTGTACCTTGCTTATACTCTTGCCAATCAGTGCTTGTATGCTAATGAGCATATGTAATATAAGCTTTGTCTCATGCCACAATAAACTGCCTAACTGTACCGTCTACACCTGCTCCTTATTCTCTAGTAGAATAGTTTAGCTATAGTGCTTAGCTTAGAAATGTGTTAGGTCCAAGACACATCAATTGGCGACGAGGGTTTTAACCCTACCTCAACGCTTAAAAGTCCTCCTTGCAACTTCTGACTCTCGCTCCAGTTAGAGGTAAGATGAATTTTTATTATCTGGCACATAATAATAGTCATCCGCTTGGAGATGGATTTAAGCCAAACTTTTCAAAAAATAGTGTCACCCTTGGCTGTGTGTAGACATTTCTGGCTAATTATAGCTCACTGCCAGAAATTTAAACTTGTATTATCCCTTTTACGTTTAACTTGTAAAGGCTATTTCTCTTGAAGTTATGTCAATGCGACGCGTTGCGGTTAACACTGCTAGGCTATACTAGTAAGGTTAGCTGAAAAAATCGTAACTGAGTTTAGTCTTTTGCATGTTTAATTTGCCACGTTTAGGGAACCTTGTAGTTTTAAGGTTTATAACTTTATTACTTGTTGATGGGCCCAGGGCCGGTGCTCCTTCACTGTTCCTTTTGGTGCTCATTACGTTGTTGTCCTTGGAGTTGGTTAAATTCCAGGTTGTGAATCTAATGTGTAAATTAGAAACGCTTATGGTTTGTACCATTTTGTTAATCTAGTGTGTAAACTAGAAATGCTTTTGATTTTATTTTTTGCTTAAATTGAGGCCTGCAGACGTGTAGTGTTTCAAGGTAGCACTAAATATATCCGTTTGGTCAAGTTTAATGGTTAATTGCTTGTCCCTTTAAGTAATGATTGAAAGCAAGTAAGCCTAGTAAAACAGCCTTGTGCTGCATATTTGAACGCAACTTGTTAGTAAATTGCTTTAAAAAGCCTAAAACTGTTTAGCAGGTCGTTTGTAACGATTGTTTAGGTGAATCTTGTGCAAATTAAATTTTTTTTCTAATAAAAGGCTTTTGGAGGAAATTTAAATTTAGCTTTCCAGCAGTTTGTTGTAATGCCTACTAGTGGGGTTCAAACTGTTAAGTCAAATGGATTATTTCAAGCATTTGACCCAGTGCAGTATACATGGTCAATGTATATTTTGCAATTTAAGTGTTTTCTTAAGGCTAAGAAGATACCAGATTGTGATCGCTGCGATGTTTTGTTGGCTAGCGTGGGCAACCATATGTTTCAAAAAATCGTAAGAATTATAGACCCGTTAACGGTTGAAACTATAACTTATGATGCATTAGTTAAAGCAGTCGAGGAGGCAGTAGAGCCTGCTCCTAGTCTAATTTCAGAAAGGTTAAGGTTTAACAAGCGCTCTCAAAAACCTAATGAAACGATTGCTGAATATGTTGACGCCCTCAAAGAGTTAACCAGGCATTGTGGTTATGATCAAATTGTTGCTGGTAAGATCAAGGAAGAAATGATACGTGACCGTATTGTAGGTGGGGTGGCTAGCTCTACTTTACAGCGGGAACTAATCAAGAAAACCTTGGATTTACAAGCCACTGTTGAGTTAGCACTTTCCTTGGAAGCTGCTGATCTCAACCAAACAGAATTAAAAGCTAATTCCAGTAATGTTAACTTTGTTGCTCATTCTAAACGTAAGAGTAACAAACAGTTTGTAAAATCAGTTTCATCCAACTCGAAAGACCTAGTTTGTTTTTGTTGTGGTTTTAAAGGCCACGGCCGTAGCCGGTGTAAATATCGAGACTACAATTGTGGTAGATGTCATGAAAAGGGACACCTTAAAGCGGTGTGTAAAAAACCCAAACAGTTTAACCCTAAAAGTTCATCTGTGAATAAGCAAGTACATCCCAAAAGTAGTAATAAAAAACATCGTTATGGTTACAAAAACAACAAAGCTCATCATCTTGAGCAGAGTGAGGTTTCTGATGTTAGCTTGGAGGTTGAGAGTTCCAGTGATTGTGAAGATTCTAGTGAGTCGGACGACTACTTGGAGGCCAACGTTCTGAGCATCAATCGGGTAAAGGTGGAGAAGTGGAATGTCCTGTGCAACATCAATGGTGTAGAGTTGACGCTCGAGGCTGATTGCGGTTGCGATGCAACTATTTTACCTTTTAGTTGGTATAATAAATACTTGCAGGATTGTAAACTGACGCAAACTGTCATTTTTGTTAGATCGTGGACTGGGCAAATCCAACGTGTACACGGTTATATTCGTGTTAACGTTGAGATTGAAGGTAAAACTGAGCAGGTTCAAGCCTTAATTTCAAAATCGGAGCAAACACCTTTAATGGGCAAGGATTGGCTTGCAATTTTTGATTACGATTTGAAACGATTCTATCCTTTGGTTTTAAGTCATATTAAAAGGTTATGGCAGGAAGAGGCCATACAGGTGCATAGAACAGCTATCACCCCGGAAGTTTTGGCAGCAAAATTTCCAGAATTATTCAAACCAGGGTTGGGTTGTTTTCGAAATTTTAAGGCTAGTATAAAGCTTAAGCCTGATGCAGTTCCTGTTTATCGAAAAGTTAGACCAGTTCCACTTGCTTTAAAAGAGAAAGTTAACGCTGAAATCAAACGGCTGGTATCAATGGGAGTCTTGGAGCCCGTAAGCACTAGCAGTTGGGCTACACCGATTGTTATAGTGCATAAAGCTAACGGGGAGATTAGGATTGTGGGGGATTACAAAACAACAGTAAATTCCCAGCTAGAGATAGATCATTATCCAGTTCCCACTGCTGCCGAATTGTTTGGTAAGCTCTCCGGAAGCGACACTTTCAGTTTGATTGACCTTAAGGATGCATTCCTTCAGATGGAGCTTGACCCAGAGTCACAAGAAGCCTTAGTAATAAATACGCCTTTGGGTCTGTTTAAATTTTTACGCTGTCCCTTTGGCTTGGCTAGTAGTCCAGGACTTTTTCAACGTCTTATGGTGAGCATAACATCGGGTATTCCAAACTGTGAGCCATTTTATGACGACATCCTGGTTTGTGGCAAGGGTGTTAAACATGATGACAGCCTTAATCAGCTGTTGTCAGCCTTGCAAGATTCAGGGGCTCGCTTGGGTCTTGGGAAATGCAAAATTGCTCAATCAGAACTGAAATATTTAGGTCATAAGATCGATTCGGAGGGGCTAACAAACTTGCCTGAAGTGATTGAAGCTGTGACTGATGCTCCAAATCCGCGTAATATACCTGAATTGCAAAGCTTTCTGGGCTTTATAAACCAATACGCAAAGTATCTTCCAAATTTAGCTCATGAATTAGTACCTATCACCAAACTTCTAAGTCCTAAACAAAAGTGGGTTTGGGGCCCGGAGTGTGTTAAAGCGATGAGTAAGATTAAGGAGTTGTTTAAGTCATCAAATGCATTGGTGCACTACAACCCTAAGTACAAATTGAAGCTAGCCGTAGATGCATCTCCGTTTGGATTGGGCTCGTGCCTTATGCATACGCTTCCTAATGGGCAAGACAAGCCCATTGCATTTGCTTCCAGGAAGCTAACAAAAGCAGAACAGGGTTACTCCCAATTCGACAGAGAAGCCCTTGGAATTTCGTGGGGGGTCAAGAAATTCCATCAGTACCTTTATTCTAACCACTTCACGTTACAAACTGACAATAAAGCGTTACTGTGGATTTTTGGGCCCAAAAACGGAATACCCCAAATGGCTGCTAGCAGGGTACAGCGCTACGCAATGCAGTTGAATGGTTACTCCTATGACCTACAACACGTCCCGGGTAAATATAATCTAACACCTGACATGCTGTCTAGGTTACCCTTAGAAGCTAAAACTGAAGACCTTGATGAAGATATTCCCTTTAAAGTTTTGTACCTTGAGTCTGTTGAATCATTACCCATTCTAAATGATACCTTAGTTAAAGCAACAGTTAAAGACCCAGTGTTGGTTAGGGTGCTGCGCTATGTGCGGCATGGTTGGCCTGACAAGGTTGAAGAACAAGAACTTAAGCCCTATTTCGTTCGTAAGAATGAAATAACTGTAGAATGCAATACCCTTTTTTGGGGCCTAAGAGTTGTCGTGCCAACCAAGCTAAGAGTACGAATATTGCAGGACCTACATGCCGGACACTTGGGAATAGTTAAAGTCAAATCTTTGGCTAGGGGAAAGTGTTGGTGGCCTGGGATAGATGCAGATCTTGAATTACAGGTTAAAAAGTGCGTCCCATGCCAGGAACAAAAAGGAGAAAAAACAGCTGGTCCAAAACACTCGTGGGAGGTACCTTTAAAATCTCTCGACCGTGTCCATTCGGATTTTGGTTTGGTCGAAGGTTTGACATTCATAATAATTGTTGATGCCCACAGTAAATATCCAGTGGTGCAATTTATGAAGAAAACAACGTCGGAAAAAATTATCGAAGTATTTGAACAATATATGGCCGATTTTGGCCAAATGTTAACACTCGTGACAGATAATGCGGCAAATTGGATGTCCTCTGAATTTCAGACCTTTGTCAAAACCAGGGGAATCCGCCACCTAACGGGGGCACCCT
>JAHWFP010119354.1:0-14838 GCA_023313725.1 Lithobius niger | reverse complement strand
AGTCATAGTTGGTGTTATTGTTCGGCAGATGTCAATGATTCTCTGCCATAGCTCCTGAATGTTTGCCGGGTATTATGCTGCTGCAACAAGTCTGTGTTTAAGACCGCTCTATAGGAAAAATTAGGGAGGTGTAACGTCGGGACTCTCCCAATCTACCTGGCTGAAACAACCAGCCTCTGGCATTTACTCCAAAGTTGGGCGAGTTGGGTTGTTGGTTGCTGAAACCATACATTATTAATAAACGCCAGCGGCACCATTTCCAAGACAGCTGGTTGCATCTCATCCTGAAGCAGCTGCAAATACCATGCAGCATTTAGTGGTCCGTCAATGAAGAAAGGTCCTATCACCTCTGACCCAACAAATCCACACCGTACATTTGTCCTGGGGTTATTTTGACCGTGACTCAATTGTGAAGTACAGGATTGTAATCGCGTATTCGCAGGTGTTTTGCTTGTTGGGTGATACATGCAAAGCAATGTGGGTTTCGTCAATCATTACCATACGACGTGAAAATGTTTCATCAGCATTGATGGTATCAATAGCATATTGTGCAAATTGGAGCCTTCTATCAAAGTCCCCCTCAGCTCAGCTAGATGCTGTGGAGTGGTTTGTTTGAATCCCTGGTAACCATGCTCTTTAAGGATTATGTAAATAGCAGTTTGGTTGGTGTTCAGCTGTTGGCAGTGATCTTGCAGCTACACGAGGTGATGCCTTAACAGATTCAATCACTGCAAGTGTACGCCCCTCATCCAATGATGAACGTGCTTACCAGTTACCAGCCACAGAACCTGTTTTTTTGAATTTCCGTGTTGAATTAGAGATTGTGTTACCACATGGCCTATCCCTATTAGAGTTACGGACGTGAAATTGGTCAATAACTGCTGCAAAGCTGTGAGTTTACCACTCCGTGCCACAAAGCAGGACCAGTTCAATGCGTTCCTCTATAGTTTACTTTGCAGGCATTCTTGAGACAATAAATAAATAATAATAAACTATCTCTTTGCTCCAGAAGGCAAATGAGAAAGGAAAGGACCAGTTTTGCTCAATGGAAACCAAGCCGCAGAACTAACAGCACGGAGTCACAGACAAACAAATGATAGGAGATAAAACCCAAATATACAAAAATCCAAATGATTGAAAACCAAAATGGACAAAAATCCAAATATGAGAGCCCTAGAGAAAGTGAACTGTGCATAATCTTGTGATGAGAACACTCAATGTAGACAATGCTACCTCGTAATACTGTACTGCAACACATAATCTGCCAACTTAATGTACTATTGCACTGCACTACATCTGCAGTAATGTTGGCAAGGGTAGTGTTATTTTTCTCCATGCGAGGCATGTACGGTAGCCATCAGTGAAAATTGCGTGTACCCCATGAAAATGTCTTTGTCCCATCTGAACAAAATAGGATCGTCGAATTCAACATACTCACCTTCAGGACAGTGGAGAGACTTTGCCCTTGTTCAGACCCCCTCCATCCTCTCAGGAATATGTGGCGGGGGCGGAGGGGGGGGAGAATCTACATAGTCAGTTGGCGAATCAGCATCTTTACAATAATAAATAATAAATAGAAATCTACTGTATGTACTCTTTATAGTGATACTGGCCCCCATTGCATTTCGTCATCTAACCATTAATATCTTTTGCTTCAGCCTTGGTAATTCGTAATAAGTTGACCTAGATATCATAATTTTGCTGCTGGTCCATGAAGTTAAACGTAAAGCTTCTAGTCCCGATGAGAAGCAACTTCGTGTTTTTGTAAATGTCCTACGATTCACGGAGGTGACGTCATTAATACAACTTGAGGATCATGGGACGACTCGTAAAGTGAATACACTATACACAATAATAGAACAGCATGCTATATTTCTGCACTCTTTCGGAACCATCATCAGGCATAAAAACACAGAATGACAAAGACAGAGGCCAAAAGCCTATCAACCAACACCAGCCATTTTAACGATACTCCAAAGTAATTCTGATATGGTTTTACTTTCGATTTACGATTTCAATTTTAATATGCTTCCTTCAAGATCGTTGTTGTTTTTCAGGAATGGCCTTTTCATTGTAAGCCATAATTTTCTCAATTAGAAAGAAAACACAAAATATCTGCATAAGTTGTTTTGCTTTATATATGCAGGAGTAAAATTTTTCAGCAGTCCCTCCTTTTGTACAAGCCGAATATAACCTTTAATAGTAAACTAAATACTTTTTATCTGGTCTTTTACCTCACTTAAGTTTCAAGTGTTGTCTGCTCTTTAAAGTAATATGGCAGAGAGTTGACAATGTAATACCAATATTAAAAATTCTTACTCACACTGAATTGGACGATCAGATGGGTCTACTACTTTGCACTCTAATAATTATCCTCCTATCCAATTTGTCTGTTCAACCCATCCTAGATTAATTAATTGATTAATATTACATAAAATTGTAACCAATAAATATAATTAGAAACCTTTAATTTAAGCTAAGAAACGTATTTTTCAATATTTCCCCCTTATTTGTCTCTTGTCCCAGTGTCATAAGAAAGTTTATTAAATATGTGCCATAAGTATATTGTCTTCTTTTGATACCTTATTTACTACAAACAGTTGATACATGAAGGGTATTTTCGCAACTCTAATAGCGTTATGCGAAAAAATTATTTATGGTAGTCGAAACCATTTTTCGTTTTTATAGTAGGAATTTTGCAACCATTGGCCGGTGCCTGCGCTATTTACTCATTTGGTTACAAATAGAATCTTAACAACTTTGTCTTGTGTTTTTTGTAGCATTTTTACATGTTTGTAGTATTTGCAGTTCAACTGAATTATGAATATGTAGAAATCTCTCAGTGGGATAACTGCACCCTTCCATGTATGACTTTTAGGAGGTCAGTCAGGCATGCCTTTAGCAAAGCCATGACTTCAGATGGAGAGAAGGATAATTTTGCTTGGTAATTCCAATTGGAAGTTCCTAGGATATTTAAATGTCATAATCGACATGAGCACCAGGCATCACAGGGCACTTCTGTTCCGAAAATTCCTGTGGTGGCCTGTGTTAGGCCTGTGTTACCATTAGGCCATGGCCACATTCATTCATAGATATGTGTGTCGCTGCACCAATCTTTAATTATATTAGCATAATTTCATGCGCGAGTTTGTGTGGCCTTACTTAATATGTTTTAAACTGCCAGCTCATTTTCTGTTTTCAGGTATATCTGGGCTGTTTATCCTATGGAACAATCATATCGCCCAAGTTCCCATGGTTCGAGGAAGTTTATTAGGAGCCATGGTTGGATGTGTTGCTACTGCCTTAAGCTGCAAAACATTAGGCAGTATAATAGCAGTTTTTGAAGGAATAATTTTCGGATTGGTTGTTTCTGCATTTTGGGCAATAGGCCTTTGGGTTTTGACTATTATCATCGTTTGTTTGATCAACGACATCAGCGGAATGTTTTCAAATATCGGACCTACAGCATCATTTGTGTAACGGTTGCAAACTGTTTGATTATTCCGAGTAACTTTTCAAATGTTCTATTCATTTTCTGGTGTAAAACATTTTTGTGTGATTGCAGACATCACTGAAGCATTTCACTTTCAGGTTTCACGTCATCCTTCGTGTAACAATGCAAACTCTTTGATTAATAATAAGAGCAAGTTTCAAACCTGCGTTTTACACTTTTTGAGGGAAAAGTACTGAAATTTTGGTAGTTGTTTGTGGTTTGTGTTATTGCACACAAACTGGATTAATGTAATGGCTAAGTTCCAAAGCATTAATTGCTTTATCAATGGCACACCATTTCGATTACCCCGGAACATTTATAAACTGGTGATTTAAAAAAAGGTTTCAGGAATAGCACTGACAATTTTAATAATTTTTGTGGTTTTAGTGATTGCCGACATCATAATTACATTCCAGGCCTAGAGCGTAATTTGCATAAAACTGAAAAATATTTTAGGGAGCACTATTGATTTGAGACTTTTTCACGTTTTTAGGAATAGCATTCAAAAATTTCATATTTTTGTCGTTTTTGTGATCAGACACATACTGATTATGTTATATCTGGGGGACTACCGCGCCATTTTCGTAATGATGTTTTGAGCAACCAAGAAGTTTTCAAATTTTTTATACTTTTTCGTGAATATCACTAAAACTTTTATCAGTTTCGTGGTTTGTGTGACCACAGACATCACGATTGTATCACTTCCAGGGTGAATACCTTCATTTGTATTAACAAGTCATTTTGGGAATTTTTTTAATTTTCGGGAAATATAAGGTAGTATTTTAACATTATTGCGCACGTTTGGGGAATAAAACTTAAAATTTTAACTATGTTTGTAGTGTTTGTTCTCATAGACAGCACCAGGTTGTTTCACATTTAGTTTCCACAAATCATTTGTTTAACGGTTACAAAATCTTTAGCACACGTTAATAATTTTTGGAAAGTGCCTTTTATTGTTTTGGAACATACCTATTTGGATTTTGTAAATGTTTACGGTTAGCAATGTGAAGACTTCACTTATTTACATCTCCGTCTACACGAACCATTTGTTTAATGTTGCCATAAATTCTAGAATTGATTTAAATTATTGTGTGATTGTATGTGTTTTCTATCGATTGTTGCTGGTGGCAACTACAGAAAAATTTCTTATAATTGTACAAACGAAAATAAATCCCGAAAGAAAGTCTTTAGTACATATTCTAAAGTATGGGTTTCTGTCACTTCATTTTGACACTTTCCTGTTACACGTTTCCTAGGAGTAAAGGAAACACAATACTGCAACAGCAAAAATCGTGCACTAAACATTGGTAAGAAACATTGATAATGAACGAATTCCGGATGACATAGCTGCAAAGTCATCATAAAGACTTCCAGAACTAGCTAGAGGCAGGAGACATTTAGACAAAACAATTAAAAGATTCAAATTAATATAAATAAATCTCTAAGCATTATAGTAAAAAATATAATAGAGATACTTCAAAAATGGTGCACTAACAATACTTTAGATCCGGTAAGCCTTTGTAATGTCCTTTTATTTCAGTGAGGTGTCATGTCTCATAACAAACTACGAATTACATCTTTGATGCCCGATGTTATAAAGCCATCACTCCTAAGCCAGAATAAAGATTTCCCAACTCTCCTATGAAGAATAAATAGTCGTAACCAGGGCTCCATTATGGATAAAAATGTTGCAATTAATGGCGAAGGGCCATCTTCTCTCTACTTGACACCTGACAGTGACTATGAAGTCTTTACATCAGGTTCGGAAAGGAATTAGAGATGGAATCCGGAGTTCGTTGGCGAATCTGTCATGCCATCTCAACTAAATTTAACTGCATAATAGAGTCTCTACAATTCTTATCTACTTTAAGATCATGATTTTTGCTGTTGAGTTCAGTTTACTCATGTAAGCATCGACCGGATCGTAATTTCCTCAATCCACCATGAGCAAGAATGATGTCTATCGTTGAACGAGTGATCAGTAAACCTATATCACCACAGATAATGGCCGACAATTAAGTCACTGCTATTACAGTACACTCTTATAGGTACAACTAGCTGAAACCGGTGTGAATCCCGTTGAATGAACGGTTTGCAACACAGGTGAGGTAATGTAGTTCATGTGTATAACCAGATTCAACCGAATTAGGTTTCTTTAAATTGTGGTGCACACTGGCTACCAAACACTGATTTTCGTTCGCTTTGCTCACTCAATGGTGCACACAAATCCCTCCACTGCTCATGATCCCTTCTTTCGAATGATCACTTCCAGTACATTCTTCCACGTTCATGTTGATGAATGCAAATATATCAGCACATCGTGTGGCTCAAATCACTTTCCCAATGGCTAATGATCCCAACTTCCCTAATGATCATCTCTGTTATACTCTACCAGCCATATCCATGATCATTCTGGTGGAAATAAATAAAGCTCAAAGCGGTCTCGAAGCTGCCCCTTCGAGAAACATGCTGTCCTAAAAAGCTTCTCTTATGTTTGTCCTCTAGCTGATGCGTTGGCTGTAGCTCGTCGATGTCTGGATGCGGGCATTTACTGGTCTGTGCCTACCTGACCTTTTGTAAAATTATTTACATAGATATAATCACGTGAGGCTGCAAAAAATATAACATTAGTTCTCATAAGTACCTAATTATTACGGGCGGTGTCACTCATTTTCAATTTCGCTCATTTTCAAAGTTCAATAAGTAATTAAGTAAATACAGCCATCGTCAAATCACGATGACTTTATTTTTTCCCCACTTTACCGTGGGTATTAAATGGGCCTTTGTGTAGCTAACAGCAGTCTGTAAACAAAAGGAAGTCTATTATTGAGGCAAAGTATTTACACCGCCAGTATTGTTAGCTTGGCAAAAACTGAAAACTTCCAATATTAGTATTCTTGATTATACAGTAGCTGCACACTATTAACCAATTTAACTGACTTTTAAAATGTGAGGAAAGTCAGCATCAATTGTAGTTCAATACAAAAAAAAAATGATTTTATGATTTTGGATCGTTCTGTTTTTTTTAGCAATATTACTAATTTCATTCTGCAGCACACACTTTCTTATTCGAAAGTTGGGTCCACGCTTCGTTTCTTAAAACCTTGGCCACTGGGTAATAGCACATACCTGAGGAAAACAAGTACAAAAAAATCAATCCATTTTTACGATATTTCGTGGTATATTGTAAGTGAGCACCAAAAAATAAGAAAAAATCTCTTTCTCCCTCCCCCCCAAAGCGCACACTGAAAATAAAGACTGGCGCTTTAAAAAATCGACAACTAGAAATAACCAGCGACCAGGCACAATGATCGCTCAAGAGATAGAAAAAGGAGGGTAGGGTAGAGAGGGAAGCGTTGGTGAAGGATCAGGGAGGAAAAGGGAAGAGAGAGAAGTGGAAGGGATAAAAAGGAGAGACAGTTAAACACCACGTCTCAATTCAACTACACGTAACTAGGGAACAAGGGGTAGGGCGAATGAAGGATATGAGAAGAATATTTATCTCTATTGATGAAAGTACGGGTGAACCCTGGGAAAGGAAACCACGGGCGAAATATTACTAGGAATCTAAAGCAAGTCTGACCACCAAGACCTAAGGAAAGTAGGGTTGAGCTTAGGACGAATACCATTAAACAAACTCCCGAGTGAAAAAGAACACAGTGCAAAGCTGGGCGCAAATGTTAGTGTCGGAAAGTGGAGGTATTATAATGGACCAATTTAGGACAATTATATTGTCCCCATATGTGATTATCCACTTAAAAAAAATTAATTTGCGCTACAAGTTTTGGCATGTCAAGGGAACTGGCCACAAACACTTAAAATTTCACACTGGGTTGAAGCAACCTGGGATCAAAAGAAGGAGCTAGGCCAATAGTCCTGGAAAAGGACCATAAAAAGAGAAGATGTTCCACTGGGTGCAAGTAACCAGGGATCGAAAGAAGTAGCCAATCGGTCGAGAAGTAGCCGAAAGGTCGAAACATAAACACAGAAGACATTCCAGTGGGGGCAAGCAACCAAACAGCAAAGACAGGAACTAATCAAAGGTTCAGACAATAGGACGTAAACATCAAAGATGACCCACCTGGTGAATGCAACGAGGAAGAAAAAGAAGTAGCAATGCCAGTAGTCCATATAACTGACCCTAATCACCCGAGATATTGTTCTTGGTGCAGGCAACCGGGGATAAAAAAAGGAACCAAGACAATGGTCCAGAAAACTTGCCAGAAACATCTAAGATATACCAATGGGGCAGGCAACCAGTAAGCAAAGATAGGGACCAAGTCTAGGTCCAGGTAACTGCCTATAAACGCCAACTATGTCCTAGAAACCAAGGAGCAAACGAAGGATTGAAGCCAACGGTCAGCTAACTATTCTTAAACATCTAATATGTTCCATTGGGTGCAGTCAACCAGGGATAAAAGAAGAAGAAGAGACAAAGGCCCAGACAACTGGCCATCAACACCGAAGATATTTCTCTGGATGCAAGCAACAAGGCAGAAAAGAACAAGCCTAGTCAATAGTTCAGATAAATGGCAATAAACGCCCATGATGTCCCACTTCCGTGCAGGCAACCAGGGAGCAGAAGAAGGATGCAAGCCAGCGGTCCAGGCAAGTGGCCATAAACTCCGAAAATGTCCCGCTTGGTGCAGACAACCAGGGAATAAGGAAACACATCATGGTCCAGATAACTGGTAATAAACACGTAAGATCTCATTGGGTGCAAGCAACCAGAGAGCAAAACTAGGAACCAAGCCATTAACTCAGGCAACTGGCCATAAACACCGTGGATTTCCCACTTGGGGCAGACAACCAGGTAGCAGAAGCAGGATCGAAGCTAGTGGCCTAGATAGCGGGAGATAAACATTAAAGTTATCACATTGGGTGCATGTAACCTAGAGCAAGAAGAGTAAAGTAAATAGTCCCGACAACTGGCCTTAAAACACCGAAGAAGCCTCAATAGGTTTGGGTGAATGCTGCGACAAGTCACAGCATTCACGGCAATGCCCTGAACGTTTTTAACGTTTTTTTTTGGCTGTCAACTTAGCACGCAGCTTCCGTCAATTTGCCATAGCCTTAATGGATGACTAAGCCTGTGCAATGAGCAGAATTTGCAGTTTTGCACTGAAAAATAAGGTTTCATCGTAGAGATGGTTTTACTGTGAGTTTTGTTCTAAATGTCGTGAGAATCCGAAGAGCTTGCAACATTTAGTCACCTTGACTGTTAACAGCATCTAGTCACCTTGGCTGTTAACAGCATCTAGTTACATTGGCTGTTCGTTGCATTTAGTCCACTTTTCGTGACCACTGGTGCCGGCAACCAGAGAGGGAAAGGGACCAAGCCAATCGTCAACACAATTGGCCGTAAATATCGATGTTGTCCTAGTGAGGGCAAGTATCCATGGAGCAAAATACAGAGCCGAGCCGATGGTCCAGCCAACTGGCCATAAACACCTAGGATGTGACTCTGGGTGCAAGAGATACAGGGTGCAAAAGAAGAAGCCAAGCCAAGCCATCAAACCCGGGTACATAAAAATCTAGAAACCAAAGTTAAAAAACAGCAGGTGAAGTACATCATGAAAACAAATGGCTAAAAAGTAGCTCTTCGTCTTCAATATTCTAGGCAAGTTAAATAATAGGCAATGAAATTGTGAATCACCAAAAAAGAATACAAGTTTTGGGTTCTAGGCAAGTGTGCCAGGTAAATAACATCATACCCATACTTAAAATTGCGTATACCTTATCCTGCCAAAGTCACTTAATTACGTAATAAATCAGTAAAAAGAAAAGTAAAAACAATTTTTTCCCAATATTTTACGTTTTCTTATTACGCTTTCTCAACCATGTTCAATGTGTCACTCAGACAGTGTTTCACACACAAGATCGAATTCACTTTGAGCATAACTACAATTTTGAATATTTCTTAGTTTCTGAGGCCCATGGACTTGAATTTCAATGATTCAGCTCCCCGGTTTTTCACTGGGGTTGTCTTTTAGTTGATGATGAATCCTAAATTTTGAGTAAATATGTAAACATTTCATCCATAAATTATCTCAACTAATTTGACGAAGGATGCAATGTGTAATACTGAGGTACGGTACGTTACTTTAAAACCTCTGAAGATATGTCAGAGTTAGATTCGTGAATTCACGATTTCATGAAGTAGGTACACTGATGAGGAGAGAATATGAAACAACTTGCTCGACAAAATTCTTTCCTTTCCTGGCATGCGGTAATAAACCCCCAAAATTATTTCGGGGTGAGAAGGAGAAAATGGGAAAATAGAAAGAATGTCCACTAGTTTTGTATTTACTGTAATACTGGAAATTGTCACAAAATAAAATTGCTGGCATTCTTTACCTAAAGGTCATTAAGACAAATTCAGAAGTATTCAGTGACTAGTTTCTTTGATACACTTTGTCATCACATGTCATAGCGATACCATTAACACTTCTAGTATAACTGTGGCAAACTGCCTGCAATGTGGCAGTCGGTAAATGTAACTCCGTTATTTAAAAAGGTAACCCTTTTTACCGACAAATATACAGGCCAATCGCTTTAACTGTAGTTGCGAGTAAATTAATGGAAATTTCTATAAAAGTTGTCATGCTGGTCTATCTTCAAGAAAATAATATCATACTGGATGACCAGTTTGGAATTTTACCGGGATTTTTACCAACTTTTATCGTTCTTAGAAATCTTGACATTGGTGTACCTACTGACGTAATTTATTTGGATTTTAAAAAAGCTTTCAAGACGGTAGTACACTCGAAATTACTTTATAAATTACAGTACTTTATAAATTGGTGGAAAACTTTTTAATTGGCTCTAGTCATTTCCTAAGGACAGGACACACAGAGTTTCGATAAATGAAACCATCTCTTCATTTACAAGCATGTAGAGTGGAGTCCCTCAGGGTTCTGTGCGTGGTCCACTTCTTTTTGTAATTTTTGTAAACTAACTGCAATGCAGTGATCAATCTACCTACTAATTTAAATTTGCTGATCACCTGAAGATGAGTGCACCTATCACTGACTTTTCCACAGCATCACCTGCCATCTCATGTGATTTAAATTACATCCACTATTGGAGTGAAAAGTGGCAGCTCCAACTGGCTATTCCTAAGTGTCTAACTTATCAAGTGGGGAAAAAATCCATCCCATAAACATTATTTTGGTAATCTACATATACTGAACGTGGATTCGGTTAACGACCTCGGTGTCTGCTTAACGTCGGACCTCGTCCACCAAACATTTGCGACCATATTGCGGTGAGTGCCTTCCGCCGTCTAGCTGTGGTGAATAGGGTTTCATATCTGACAATTACAATACTGTTAAAATTTTGCCATGCGAGGTGTTTGTTCGACCATTGCTGGAGTTTACCAGCCAGGTTTGGTCCTTGTCTCTTTTGGGAGACCTTAACAAGGTAGAACGCATTCAACAAAAATTTACAAATAGCTTACTAAATTTAACAAACCTATCCTTTGTATAAAGACTGGAAAAACTAAACTCGGTTTCCTTGAACTACGCAGGCTTAAAGCAGACTTATATTTGAGGTTTAAAATCGTTCTAGTTTTTTTTTTATGTTGATCTTCCCTTCTTCAACTCTTCTCCATGCCTGACTACACGTGCACCTTCATTTAAACTAGCAGCGCAATCAGCCAATTGTGACTGCAGAAAACACTTCTTTTCGCTTCTAATTAAATACGTGTGGAACTCTTTTTCTGACAAAGTGGTCATGGCTCGTTCCCAGGCACATTTCAGGTTCATCCTTCGTAAGTCAAAGCTACGGATTTTTTTGAAACGACCAGAATTTTTAAAAGTAAAAAGGGAATAAATATGAAATAAAAAACCTTTACGGCTACAGTTTAAGTACCTTGCCCTGCTGGTGCCCGGCTAACGCAGCAAACAATTTATTCATTTATATTTTTACGTCTGCCGTCGTATGCGTAACATGACTAGACAATGCAAGAGTTCAACGATTGGTGGTGGCTATCGGCCTCAAAAAGGGCAAGAGCAAACTTTGGTTAAAAGCTTGGCTGCAATAAAGGCTGCGTTAGCTTGCTTTCCACTACACGACAAAAACAACTATGCAAAATCGCAATGTCAAGATGTATTTGTAGGCATTGCAGACATGCATTAAAATTTGTATTTTTTTAAAATTGGCTTTAATGTGAAAGTAAGCACACAAAAAAATATTGTTGCCTGAACAAACGAAAAATGTCTCAGACTTGCAGGAAATGCATTACACGGAATTTTGTAAAGCAATTCCTGAAAACCTACAGATTTTTGTTCTGATATGTTTTTATTTTTGTTTGAAGTGGTTATTTAGCTTCGTGAAATGGCTACTGTCACACCCGAATGTAATCTCACACTAAAAATACGTTCGCGGGGAAGCATTAAGAACCACGCAAGGGCCCTAAACATTATTTTTTATTTGGTATAGTTATAAAAATAATAATAATAAGCATTTTATTGCTGTATGGGGAAAGTGTTCTATGGGGAAACACCAATGATGTGCCGTAAATTAGCATTATATATGTTACAAGAACAATAATACAATATAAAAAAGAATCGTATAAAAGGATACATCGTCAAATAGATAAAACCTGTTTCTCTAATTATAAAACATCAACAGGTGGCCAATGTAGGATAGCTTGTAAAATCATTTAGATGGGAAAGGACAAGGCCCGAAAACATCCAGGACAATTTTCGGGAAGGGTAAGTGTGTGCCTTTAAGCACCACCCGTTCAACCATTTCTTTAAAATATTAGGTGATGAGGCCGAGACAATGCTTTCACTCAAGGATTTCACACTGTGGTGACTCTTACAGTGAAGAAGGACTTCATGCAGTTAACTTTAAATCCGGGAACCGCAACCTTGAATTGGTTGCCCCTAGTTCTCGTCTCAGTACTAATTTCGAAAGGTAGCTCAAGCGGCAGCAAGCAACATACAATTTTGAAAGTTAAAATTAAATCTGCCTTGAGTCTGGGCATTTTAAGTATGTCAAAACAATTTTAAGATTTTCAACGTTCGCTAAATAACTTCTTGCTTAAACCGGAACGAAATTTTGTGCATTGCCTCTGAACCGATTCAATACCGTCGATATATTTTAAAAGGCTCGGTGACCAGATTTGGCCAGCATACTCAAGTTGTACAAATGTAGTCCCATTTTCTCCTTGGCTGAGTTTTTGGTTATTAATCTTTGATGGCTACAAGTTTCTTATTTACTTCCATGTTATGATATGCATGCCTGACAAACTAACAGTCAAGGGATGACTTTGATAGCATTTGAGACGGTCACCCATATCTTGTTTTACCTATGGATTCTGCTCGTCTCGTTTCGTCTCATCACCCTAATTTCAGGACTTAATAGTTTAGTAGTACTCGAGCTATCAACCCTGGCACATTTTTCCACATCAGATAACCTTTGAACAATTTTAGTACGTTTCATGTTTACGTTTGTCATTCGTTAGTTTCGGCCCCTTAGTTTACTTTCCTTGGGAATCACCACTTTATGCTGTGCATCCTCAACTTGTTCGGGGATCGTACCATGGAGATACAATACAACGATCAGAACAAGCGTTCGGATTTTCCTTTCTTTTTCCTTTTACTTGGTGGTGTACTACTATTTGGCTGTAATGATTCGAAAAGTTAGTTTCCGTGCATATGTTTTATTTGAAGATATTTAAAATGCAGGAAAGAGAACCTATCTGGGAGTAAAGGCTGATGCTATGTAGTTGAGTGTAAGCTATTAATCACTTCCCAAACGCACACAGGAAGTTTTTTAAGTTGAAGTGCTAAATCTTTTCTATGAAACAAATTCATGCCTTTTCACAATTATTAGCTGCTTCACTACCCACACGTACGCCCCATGCGTGCTTTACTTTTAATGTCATTGTCTTTTTGGCTTGAAACCAATACCTTTTCAGTCCTTTGGTCATTTGGAACCACAACTAAGTTCTTCTTTACCCACGGGAATGGATGAACGTTACGTTGATTCCTCGTTGCGTATGGCATATGTAGGTGTTATGTAACATTATAATTAATGAACTCAGGCAGATTAAATGTTGGTAACGAACGTTCATAATTATGGATTAAATATCCACAACATTTATAGCATCATGTATATTGTTACGAAATCTTGAAATTTCAATGCAAAGTGTTGTAAAGACAAAAAATATACACCCTCCTTAGAAGAACAACAAAAACCTTTATAAAATAATAATCCTAACCTATAGAAGTAAAACTTACGAAAGATAAAAAACAACAACTTGATTCTTACCATTGCACTCTTCCCTTCACCAGCTGCAGGTTCGGGGATTAGAGTCAAACGGTTTTAAAACTTTCGTCATTTCTGTCTGTAGCTCACGACTGCTTTCGCATATGAATTGTTTTTATTGTTCTTCTGATGAAGAGGGAATAACTTCACAACGTTTTTCATCGAAGGGTTTCGAACAACCTACACGTGAGAATGAAAGGATTCAACTTTAGCCATACTTTTGAATTGAGCTAACTATAATTGCGATATTTAGTTTATGATTTATGTTCTTCAGAGACATGATTTGATCATGTGTACACTTTAATTGAGCTGCTAACCTATAATTAGGATATTTAGTATCCGAACTCTGTATTTAGAGGCCTAATTTGATCATGTGTCACTTGGCTTGTCCTTATGATAGTAGACAGATAATGTGTATGGAACACATTCTGTCTGTTCCATTTGCGTTTTGTCTTACCATCCATGCCTCTAGCAATAAATATGGTCGTACTGAAACCACCGTTTTACTTTAACGTATGATGCACTCCTAACTGAATCTTCTATTTATCATCAAGAAAGATTATAAACGGGTAAAGTATTTTAAAAGGTCACTGCGTTTTTAACCCAGATACGAATAAATAGTTTCAAAGGTTAATAATGCAGTTGGGTGGGACGTGTCTGGTCACGCGAGACCAAAACCATTCATATCGATCATGACAATGGATCACAAGCTCACACCAATAGGTCAAAAAAGTCACGTATAGAGGTTTAAATTATAAATTTTACTATAGGTCATCAGCAACGTTTCTGAGGAGTGATATATAACAATGTCGAGGCCCTCCTAGAGAACTAGCTGATAATCTTTTTCTCAACCAATTTCACGATTTCAGTCCGACAACAATAGTACAGTACGCACACAACAAAGAATGAATCGTGCTGACGTTCTTTTGGCTCGACAATGCGACAAAGATTCCATTGTTGGGCAGCATTGTTATTCTTTCCTTAGTAAAAGGTTCCGTGCTCGTGTTTATTGATTGTAACTCGATGCGAAAGTTCCCCGTCACCGTTCATACCGCGGAAACTCAACG
>JAHWFP010119340.1:48648-92869 GCA_023313725.1 Lithobius niger | reverse complement strand
GGGGGGCGGGGAGGGATAGGCACCACTGCACCTTCTTAAACAATTTTCGTTTTGTTAGGAAAGCTACGAACCAACATGTTTATCTCCGGGTTTGGAGTGGTCGTGGTGTTGTCAAGGGTTTTGTGAGAGGTAAAGATAAAGCAAATGTTCTCTGTCTTGAACCTTTTGAATAATTGGTTTGGTATATGGCATGGTTTTTTTTTTATATTTTCTACCTTACAGGGCTCATTCATGTGACGACCTGAAAAGCTTTTGCACGCTGTATTAATATTTTTTTCAAGTCCGTTAATATTGGATCAAAAATCGGAGGGGGGCATTGTCCCGGCCCTTTTTAGAAAGAATGTCCTTTTTGCCATTTTGTGGGGGGGGGGGGGATAAAAATGCCCTATTTTGGTTTTCCAAACTGATAAATGCTGGTGCTGCTGCCAAAGGAGGGGCCTAGAGTCTCAAAAAGGGCAAAGGGGGGTTAGAAAAGGGTCAGAAAGCGGCATAAATGGGTAAAAAAGACAATGATAAGTTAATAATAGGGGCAAACGAGCCAAAAAAGAGAAAAAAAAAAGTTCCCAGAAAAAATAACCTCACGCGCCCTTTTATCCCTCTAGCAGAATCAGAGTGACGCTACGTCGCAGTACGGCTGGCAGTGTTGCAGTACGGATTTATCCTTCATTTTTTTTCTTTCTTGGTCTTCTTTTTGTGATAATTTCGGCAAAAATTGACCGATTTTGACGTTCAAAAACACCACTTTAACCCTTTTTTCGAGAACTTTTGAATGGTACTATTGTCATGACGATAGGTTTGGTCGTTCTCAAGTTGTTTAACTAAAACAACCTACAAAGGTGTAGAGAAATGTTGTCGCAAGAAACTTGTTCATGAACCCAAATGGGCCTAACTCAAAATTATGCACAATGCAAAATTCCACCTTCACACCCTACCTGCAACCCACAGACATCTCCCTCTTCCCGCAGATCGTTTTTTAATTTGTAAAAAGTTTGTCGCAGACCGGTTGAAAATATTCCGCTGCTTCTGGGCCTTTTACTAAAACTTGCCCCTGCCCTCTCGGAGGTCTATATACGCTACTGACAGGCGCAGTGAGTTTTAGTGGATCTGGGTATCTTTTGTTCCCTCTCCTTTTGCCCTTTTCTGTATCTTTCTTAGTTTCTTTGCCCTTTTAGGCCTTTTTTACGCCTCTAGACCCGTTCTCAGGCACCGATGCACCAACAAATGTCAAAAAAATAAATGGTTGAGGTAGCACTTAAAGGTTATTTGAATAAACAATACGGGAGAACATTTAGCCTGGAATTTGCCGACACAATAATTGCAAATGTAGTTTGGTATATGTTAGTTTGGGAATAATTTTAAAGAAGAGTATTAAAAGAAAAAACAATGAAGCCAACATTGTGAACCGCTAAGATTGACAAGTGAGCAGCAATTACAACGAAAAAAATTCACGTGCCATCAAAAAGACAAAACCGTTGTGGAATTGTTTTAAAAGGTTCGTTTCTGTTGGCAAATTCTCTTGCAAAACTCAGCGTAGGAACGGTTTTGCGTTTGTTTTCCTTGTCTTTGTTAAATGTTCTTAATCTGCTTTCGGTAACGCATCATCCATTTACATCCTCTTATTTCTATGGCATTGTACACGGTAGTTGAAAAATAGTTTTAAAATAATTGCTGAAGATAACAGCCACAACAAATGCGACGCACAGATTGAATGATTGATTTGTTGGGGGTGACAACTACGATGAAAAACACTAAGACGGTTTGCCAAAGGGTTCAAAGACTTGTAGCAAGCGTTCCGACAAAGCCCCGGCCAATGCATGCAGACCCGGTTTCCCTGGCGGTCACCCGCCCAAGTATCAATCGGGCCCAATGCTGCTTAACTTCGGTGGTCTTACAACAATTAACTAGTGAGACAAACTGTAGATACAACAACAACAATGAACTAGTGAGACAAACTGTAGATACAATACAACAATTAAACAATGCAGTGAAACAACAATCTACGCCTATGTTTTGTTGCTTAGTATTTCGAACTTGGAGACTCTTAGAACAATCCACACAGCCCGAACACCAGCTTCTGCTCCTGCTCCAGCTCCTGCAGTCCTAAAGGGACTGGTAAGGCCGATCTCGCTGCAGTTGTAATGTCGTACAGCAACTCTGTCTTGTTTGACCTGCAGTTATTGGTTGGCTAAAGTATACTACGGAGATTACATGGAGTAAAAAAGACTAGCTAACATGTAATTTCACGAAATCGGCGGTTATGAGGAACAGTGATCGTAAAATTAGATCATTCCTAACTCTTCATTTATTTACATCGGGGAATACTCGGGTCTCCATACTTTTCCGAAGATTTCGTCACATCATTATTTACGGCCAAATGCCTCACTGAAATCACAAGATGAGTCTCGGCTGAAAACACACGCAGTCGGAGGTCGCCGCCTTTCGCCTATAACAATGGTATGTAACCATGCGAACTTGGTGGCGACACACTAGCGTGTGTCTAGATATTTCGCTCCTACAGTCATGTGGAACATTTACACAGACGATGTAAAGAACATAAAGTAAAATTGTAAATACCTGATTTTCAAAATAAAAGCACTTAAAAAAGAGTTCGTCGTCTGTTGTAAAAAAAAAAAAAGATGTGGCTAGGCTCGGCTCGAATTTCACCAGTCAGGGTAAGGAGTTTTAACCAGAAACGACTTAAAGTGGCACTATCACCGATTGAAAGCCTGCGTAATCTGGCAACATCTATACCACGCGCCATGGCTGTTTGCTGTGACGTGCATATGTGGGCTAGTCCAATCAGACGGCCAAACAGCCGTTGTTCTCGTTCGTCATTGGCTAACTCGTGGTGACGTCACGGCAAACAGCCATTGCGCATGGTTTAGCACTATGTACTACTATACAGCGCTTACTTGCACCAAGCGAAGGAATGCACAACGGCCTTTCTTTTAATAAAACAAACAAGCCACGACCTCCTTAATTAGTGAGTTAAAATTTGGTACGTCTTCTTGCACCTGGGAACCATCTTCAAAGGGTTAACAATGTCACTGCCGCTAGATGGTGCCATGGTATTTTCGTTTGCTTTTAATCGGTGATAGTGCTACTTTAAGTAAGTTTTTTGTCGGTTTTTTGACAAGAAAAATTGTTTTGTCATTTTTTTTTCGTGTTGTTGTTGTTGTTATTATAGGGTTTTTGCCTTGGCCCGAATTTCAACAGGCAGGGTAAGGAGTTTCACCACGAAATGACTTTCGTAACTTTTTACTTTTGTCTGTTACTTTTTCTCGCCTCTTTCTTCCCGTGTCGGTTCAACTTACGAAGACGACAGTAAGAGGGCCCAACCGAATTCTTACTAAAGCTTGTTTTCTTTATTTCTTCCAGGTATAGTTCAACAATGGTCTTGTACAGCTATTCCACACGGAAACGTTTCAAGGACAGTGTGGACTTTCTCCCCCGACTGAGGGCCAAGAGTTTCTCAGAAACTATTTTCACTTTCCCCAAGAGTACTCTGAGGGCATTCACGTCAACATTCACTCACAATACGCCCAAATCGTTAAGACAGTACACGACGGGAGTCGAACTCAGTCCCTATATCACCGTCGAAAACAACGACAGCAGTCCTCCTCCTACCTCATCAGCGGCAACCGTCGACCAATCTTCAGTCTCTGCGACTACTGCAGCAGACATCACTATCACAGGCGCTGCTTAAGGCATGATACAAAGTCGTAGAATTCTACCAAGGAATATAGGAGTACCACGAAAACTCCACTACTAGAAGAAAGAATTTTCCAAGGAAACCTGGAAAAGGTGGTCGGAGAGGAAAGCCCCTTATTGCCCTCTACGGACCCTAGCAAGAATGACCCTATAGTCATAACGCCGAAGCAATCCTTGTGGTTATAGACGTGTTTAACGTGTCTACAAACCAAGAGGACGCCGGATTGAACACCGCCCAAGGCAAACCAAGTGAGCGGCGCCCCCCCCTCTCCCCCGCTGCCTATTTCAAGAAAAGTAGTCACGAATGTTACATTGAGGCTTACGTAACTAAATACTAACTACTCCATAGATTGAAGTAGTTAAATACAATGAATTTAAAAATCAAGTGTTTTTTATCGAACAAACTCCATTTCATGATAATTTTGGCTGGTGAACTGATAAAAAAAAAACATTCTTTAATAAGGGTAGTGATTAACTAACGAGAATAAGCTATTTCGCTATAACAAACTGAAAAATAACACGTCAAAATAACTAATTCAACCGGAATCAAAAACTATTTTTTTCCCCTTCAATCCATAATAACAATAATTTCTAACCACACATGAGTTGGTAAGACAATTATTGGAAGGGAGAGTCCCACTGATACCAGCCCAAACTTGGATGCAAACATCCCGTTAAGAATTAAGACGGAAGTATGGAGCAGTGACATTTGCCGCCATATTGGCACCAGTATGGGTTTTGGAGGGCATAACTACAAGGTGCACTACATAAAAATGGAGGGAAAAACAACGGAAGAGCGGATTTCTTAGTCTTAAAATAACGTTGCTTTCTCCAACAACAAAAATCGCGCGTTTTAGGTCTAAGAAATTACTCTTCACAGCATCGGCTTCAGTATGACGCCCTTCTGTTTCTCTCTGCAGTGCCCCTTGCAGCTAACCCATTAAGGCTCCAGCATAGAGTTATACACAATAATACTGCGTCGTGTCACTGCTCTATAGTGAAAGTTCCACTGTATAAACTTTGGTTTTTTTTTTTATTTCAGTTGTCGGTTTATTCATCATTAAAGAAAAAAACCTATACTCGTTTAACAAACCATCCGAAAATTACAAAGCGAAAACTAAACCAAGTCTGGGCAAGCACGCGTCGCTTCTTAAGGGTGCATTTATGGAGCGACTCGCCTTTGCATTCTCGCAACTAGAGCCTAGAAATTATTTGAAATGCCAACATGGCGGCGGTTTTAGCTCTGCCAGCTCGCAGCGAAACGACTCAATAATTGAGTTTAGAAGCGATTGGGAAAGTTGTTTCGTCAGGAGGAAGTCTTTTTTCTTACTGTCACGAATTACAAGACTGCAAGCATTTGCTCAAACGATGTCGGATTTCGCTAATCCAGGAAGCGTCGTTACCATGACAACGACACCTCTCCCATCGCGATTAAATTTCAGCTGTGAGAATGCAAAGGCGAGTGGTTGTATAAACGCTCCCTATTGTGTACGCAGCGTATCTTGAGTCCTGGAAGTATTTTATGAGCGGCTACGTCTTCCTGGAGGGAGCGGCTTTAGTCGATGGCCGCCATTGTTTTGGTAGCCATCTTGGATATCAACAAGGCACTATGCTACCAAAAACAGACAATCGATTATCTGTGTTCGTTCTGGGGCGAACTCAAGATAGGCCGCGGACACTATAAGGCGTTGTGACTTGGTAGGCACGGTTACATGGTAGGCAGGAACTCTGCGCGGCGCTCCCCCTAAAGGCGGCACCCTAGGCGGGTACTTTGCTCGCCTTGCCCTTCCTACGGCCCTGGTTGTAATACGCGTACTGTTATACGAGGCATCATTATAATGGGATGAAATTATTTGGTATTCTCACTAAGTCATTCCATTAACGCAGAATTTCTTCTACGCTTAATATTGGCGAATCGTTTTTAATCCATTGTTCCGCTAAAGAACGCGCGCAAGGTCGAACTGTGTTTTTCTCAACTTCACTTAAATGAGTCTTCGAAAATTCGTTCTTCTTAATCCTTTTTGAATCTGGTTTTAACAAGCGTAATTAAAAAATAAATAAATACCACAAACGAGCCATTTCTTTCATTCAAGAACAATTTTCGTAATCCAACTTATTGTGTTGATGTTTGTTACACAATCTTTTTTTTTGTGTGTGTGTGTTTGTGTGTTTATTACAAGACGTAAAACTTAATTACAAAGCGGTCGTTAAAAGATGATTAATTTTTTTTCTCCTTGGAATGCAAATCTTTTTTTTTTCTTTCCCACCATCGTAAAATCGTTTAACAAGAACGAGTTCAAGGTTATACTCGTTTTGCAATTAAAGCTGGTTCTGATTTCAGATATAAATGGTGATCATTTTTTTTTTATTTTTATTGAAGGGAGAAAACAATAGTGTTACGAGTGTTTGCTTTACGATCAGCAGTATTGTAAAGGGAATTATGTTGCCTTGGCATTCGCTGTAGGCCTAATTGCTAAAGAATTAGTAAAATCAGCTCAGAGAGGGCTCTGCCTGTCTATCCCATTCTAAATTACGGCCGTTTACACCAGATTGACTTGCGAACAGAGTTTCTGAAATCAAATTCCTTAAAAATGGAAGATGTTTAGGCTATTAAATCGCCGAATCTAAACTGTGAGAATTGCATAAACAAGATATAAAGTGTAATCGTCAAATTTATTTGACCCGGCCTGACCTGGCAAAACAAAATGAGGCTCTTTTTCGTCCAAATTTACAAAACCTTTCACGATTTCCAATTCCAACAGTAACAAACAGTAACCATTTTCAAAAATTTGCAAGTACCGGTGACACCTCAGTTGTAATTTAATAAGTGGATTGTGTTGTAAATCGTGATCATTGGGTTACCGGGTCATGTGCCTGTAACCCAGCCACACTGGTGACCCTCAGTGGCGGTTTTAGGTCGGTGCACTCGATGCAGTCACACCCCCCTTCAACAGTAAAAATAAAAGGTAAACTAAATATTGTTTTCATGCTAAGCGTGGATAAAAAAATAATTAGCCCAACACATTTTTGCAGTGACCTTCAAAATTGTTTATGCGTTCACCCACGAATGGCAAAAAAAGGAAGAAGTGATGAAGAAAGTTTTTCACCTCTGCCCTAAGGGGTTGGGGGGGGGGAGGCCCACTTTTTCTTCAGGAAGCCCCATACGGACCAGACAATTCTTCAAAAATGAGTTTTAGGCCGCAAAAAGGTATTGAAGAAAACTGCGGATAGGATAGGTTTTCTATCCGCAGTTTACTTCAATACCTTTTTGGGGCCTAAAATTCATTTTGGAAGAAATCCTAGATCCACCACTGGTGACCCAGTGACCTGTGTAACATTTTTTATTGCTGCCCCTGCGTTGGTATCTTTAAAAATTTGCTTATGAATTTTACTTCTGGTACCGTATCTATAGCGTGGCAAACTACAGAAAAATAATACTGCCAGATCCATTACATAAATGTCCTTACTGGCCTATTTTAGCCAAGATTTATAATTCAAGAAATACACTGCCATCAGGTATGATGCAAAAGTCACCAACTGTCATACATATTTTTCAATGTAGAATGTATTAGGAATTTAAGAAAAAGTTTGAGAATTCAAGACACTTACTGACAACCGACACTACCGACAGTCGGCTTCACATTTAGAGTGAGTTCCACACTTAATGACCGGATGGATTTCTCACGTTCCCCAAGCCCCCAGTGAACTCTACTCTCTTCAAATATAACGTAAGCTCACTGTTGTAAATTTCATTAAATGGCTATTATTGTTGCCTTCGGCTCCTACTATACCCTTTATTACAGTTCGCCACAGTTATAAAAGCCACACGCTACCTTTAACGGCAACCCCTATTAATAATTAAAGAAATTGGCATAAATCACAGCTTTCGACATTGTGTTGAAATTGCTGTAATTTGTGTGATATTTCTGTTGGTTTACTGTTGACTTTGCTTCAGCTGTTACGAATTGACATTCCTGTATGAACTTCCTGTATAGTCACTGCCCGGGTACAAGATGTTGGTTTAGGGTTAAGTTTTACTTCAGCAGTGACGAAGGGACATTCCTGTATTGACCTTCCTGTAGTTATTACAGACGTACAAGACATTGGTTTAAGGTTAACTTTGCTGTAGCAGTTACGAATTCACATTCCTGTTAGACTGTAGCCATTACAAGCGTATACACGACATTCCAGTTGGTTTAGGGTTACCTATGACTTCAGCAGTGGCAAAGTGAGATTTCTATGTATAAATTCCTGTAAATGTTCTGAAATGGCGTATTGAAATGTGATGAATCAGAATTGGGAATTCTTTGCTATGTAAACCCGTTAAACACTAGCTGTATTACGCAAAGTACTATTGTTGCAACCGTGAAGCCTTTACAGGCAATCTTCTCATTTTTTAGAATAATCCTTTTTAAGGATACTGCAAACTGCAGTTAAAATTGGAGTGAAAAGACGCAGCCGTTTAGCAGGTTGCTTTAGCACTGTGAATAAAAGAAACGCACGGATAGCCGTGAAGAAGCTTTTTGGTTTCTAGTATAAAATGCTCCTCAAGTCCCATGTATTCCACTAAACGTTCTCAGTGTATGAATACGCAACACTCGTGTGCAATAGTGAAATGTAAAGGGACCAGAACGGATTGTTACACTATCCGACTGCTATTATTTGCATTTAAATATCACTACTGCCATTACCAATTCAGAATCACAAGGGATCTCCCAGTTTAGTTTATTTTGTCTTACAGTTTTAATGAAGACGATTTACAGTCTTGGAGAAGTGTATTATCTGTGCAAGTATCAGCAAGTTCACATTTCTGTGCAGAAATTTGTACCATTCAGCACATGAATCTTTAACAGTCTATCTGTGAGGTAATACATTGTAACAAATGTCCAAGTAACAAATACTGCCATTATATGCATTCGCTTAGTTTGTATTGTCACCACTTAAAGCGCCACTGCCAACTTATTCCAGATTTATTTACATCTGTAATCAGAGATTACTGCCATACTAAGCCAGGTTGTCCATATATGATGTCACACAATTGAAATTTGCCTTTTTTTAAAATTCTTCTCACTCCCCTGTCCCTCACTCCCCTGTCCCTTGTCACAGCTCCCTTTGAATGAATAAGTGTCACAAATATAAAAAATCTCGCAAATATCACGTCAGAAAATGTCATAATAAAAAAGTCACAAATATACTTCGTTACCGAAAAAGAAAACGGTCCATGAAAATCTGAAAAAATAACCGTTTTCCCGAATTGTTTTAAATTTTAGAACGGAAAAATTCGTTCTGGATCATTCTTTAAGGAGTAACAACTTATAACACACAAATTTCACTTTAATTGTTACTTCATAAAAAAAAAATATGAGTCAAAATTATACCCCCATCCTTGTCCGAAACTGCCTTCTCTCTTCCCCCCCCCCCCCACCTTGCGTGTCATCATGTATGGACCCCCCAATGGCTCAACTAATAGACAACAACGACATTTTTAGTGGATACCTCGTTACAGTATTGAACTGTATAGTGTTGGAACTGTAGTACTAAATTGACGTTGTAGGAATTCTTTACAAATTCCCCGTTGTAGATTTTAAGGATTATAAACCTGTAGTGTTAGCATTAAGATGTTAAATATTTAAAATGACGAAGTTGAGAGCGAAACTTATTTAGTTTTGCAATAACAGAGTTGTCGAACGCAGTATTATGTAAAATAAGATATATATATTCATGAAAGAAAATGGCTGTCATAAAATACATGAAATAGTTGTTGAAAGTTACTGACTTTAGTACTTAACTTCTGTTGCGTTGACGAGTGGTGTTATAAATACGAATATGGATCGTGAAAGTGGAAGCGTGAAATGGAAAATTTCGATCTTTGAAAAACTTATTCTTTCAGCGAAAATTTCCCTAATATTTAAAATTAGTAATCACTCTTACTAACTAATTTGCATTTCGATATGTTGACGCGATTTGCAATATTTGACTAATAACAAAATTAAAGCCAATGTCCACAAATTAATTGTCTAGCTTTGTCTAGCTTTGTCTAATTAATTAAAAAAAAACTTCATATCAAATTTTAAAATAAAGGCAATTTTAAAGTCTTAAAATCAATTAAACAGTACGGAAAGCCAATCGCTTCAGAAGGGTTAAATAAAAACAGATAAAAACCTATTTACGTAGCCTTTTGGGCTTATATGCCAGACTGCCTGAGCGGGCAATCGAACCCCAGATAATTGAAACCAAAGGCCGTGGTCTTACAGCTGAGCTCAGTGATAGGACCTCGGCCTCTGGGTTCGAAGGTCGCGGGTTCGATTCCCCGTTCAGGCAGTCTGACATGTAAGTCCAACAGGCAACGTAAATTGGTGTGCATCTGTATTTATTTTTCTTAAAATAAGCGCAATCGCAATCCTGAGCTATGTGCTTGAAGTAAGACAATTTGATCAGTAAATGGACCCATGCAAACCCCGCTAGGGTAGGGTGACAGACCACCGCGCTAGTTCAACAGGTATTAGATACAGTCCGGCGCTTTTAGCTAGCTCTCCCGCGATCAGAGTTTTTCGGTTCGAATCTCGGGTTTTTTCCCCCGCCCCTTACTCTGCTAGTACCAGTTGACCGCAGAGTTCGATTTTTTTGGCCCATTTACGTCATTTGTGGCGTTTGCCATTTTATTGTTGAGCTCTTTCTAAAACTCTTCGAACTACTCAGTAACCGATTCCTTCAAAATCGACCGTTTCCTCGAACGTAATGTTTCACTCTTCGGTTGTTTTAAGAACGTACTTACTGGATGCATTGATGAGAAAAAAGGCTGCCAATGTCACGAAAGAAGTATTTTATGCAGGTGTTTTTTACGTTGTTCTCCTTCCTTTTTATTTTGCTTTCTTTTCCTTTTTTGTCTGTTGTCGTTCTCCTATTTTGCTTTTGCCGAATTGGGCAAGCGAAACGAAAGCAAACAAAAACGGAATGAAGGCAATCTGAAGAAAAAGGGGACGAAATCAACTTAAACAGTAAAACCTTGTAAGAACGTGTTCTCACCATTACGCTTGAGTTATACGTCTTGTGTTGTCAAGGGAGTTGCTGAGTCAAATAACTGCCAGTAAAAAAGTGTAGTACTTAACAGTCGAGTGACCAGTTAACCTTCTTTTAGCTTTGTGGGGACGTACTTAATCCACCGTTTGTTAGTTACATTCACGTAAATCCTAGCCAATCAAAACTTTAGGTCTGCCATCTTTAGTCGGTGGATTAAGCGGAAAAACCGCCTCTAAGAGTCAATGAGGCCTTCGTTCCCGCAGTGACGTCACGCTGAAACATCGGAAAATTCACCGCGCGTTTAAGAAGTATTCTGATGAGCAGTTCGGCGAGTTTTTGAAAGTGACAGATATTGACAAATTGTCGACTCGAAGCGCTACAGTTTAGACAAACACACTTTGTCTACACTACGAACAGATCTAAGTTCTAAGGGATCGGTTATTATTTTTCTCCGGGGCTGGGGATGGGGGGGGGGGCGGGACGGGCGGAATAATTATAAATTGGGTCTCGTGTATTTTTTGGTACTGTCTAGGGTGGGTCATACTTTTATAGGCCCATCAAAGGGGGGGTTGGGAGGAAACCAAAAAAAAAAAAAAAACAGAGCAAACTGGAGGAAAAAGTCATTTTTGGACCTCAAAACACAAATATCACTTTCAAAATTCAAAAGTTCTACAACGCCATCGCTTCAGTTTCCCCCAGACGCCTCCAGCCCCAATAATGTAAGTGTTTGTAAGGTTTTGACGTTATTTCTAGTGTCGTAGTGTCATCCGGTAAATCGTTCTTTAAAATTACTCTGAAACAAATTTCCACCATGGGGTGTATTTCATGATGTTGTGAAGGGCATGGACATGCTTACTGGAATTTCCTTAGTGGTGCCAATATGCACCCCGTACATCAAAAATTATTCTGCCTTCATGAAGCGTCATAAATCTTGAACCAAATGGTTCATAGAACACTTCTTAGAATGTTTTCAAGAACATACTTTAAGTCTTGGCTCGTTTTCCGCACAATTGGGAACCTGTCGATGAGATTTTTTAAATTAGTCCAGAGGAAATCTTCTGTTTACCTACTGAAAAGGCATAAGAAACGCTTACATTTTGCAGTGGGGGGGGGGGGACAGAATATTTTTGGACTTTGGGTGAGGGGAGGAATTTTTTATTATTTTTTTTCAGAATCTTGGGTCATCGAAAATATGGAGGTCATATTTTCAATTCCTCCGCCCCCTCCTTCTTCCCCAAGACGCATAAATAATGGCCGGTCCCTAAAATGTCTACAGTTCGATGAAATATTAGGCTGCTTATTCTAGACGCTGCCATTCTACATGCAGAACTAGGAAGGCCTTTAAAGGGCAATTACATCCATTTTTACATGCATGTTTTACTTTTGGATCACTTACACAATAACTGAACACAAGAACTGCGGCAAGAATACATTACGACAGATGGTGCTTATCGATTTCGATTCGCAGCCAACTGAGATAGCTATGTTGGCTGTGAGTAGCTCAAGCGTCTAACGGCCTTAGCTGGCCGACTACTGTCGATTTGAGCTAAGGCCGTCAGACGCTTGATCTACTCACAGCCAACAGAGCTATCTCAATCGGCTGCGAGTCGAAATCGATAAGCACCATCTGTCGGCATAAATTTCTGCGCGTTCCAGCAAAACAATGGCGGTCTCTGTGTCGTGTTTTGGTGATGCAGCAATTAAATTGTTGTATCGGACGTATGTAACGTATTCTTACCGCAATTCTTGTGTTCAGTTATTGTATAAGTGATCCAAAAGTAAGACATGCATGTCAAAATGGATGTAATTGCCCTTTAAGGCTTAACTGGAAAAAAAATGGTCAAAAAAATCTGCGCCTGGATGTAACATAAATATTTTTATTTCATAAATGTATAGTTCAAGAAAAGTCACAATTTAACGTTGGCAGCTATGAATGGTGTGAGTAGTGCCTCACAAATTGCAGGGAATTTGGAGACTGGATCGTGGAAATAAAACATGTTGCGATATGTGATATAAGTTTAGTGAAGAATAAGGATTCAACATAACTAATTTTATAGCATTTTAATAAATGATTATGTAACCTTGCAGAGATAATATTAAAGCTTGAATGTGTTTAAATATGTTGTATAATTAGTAATTGAGAGTAATTTTATCTTTCATCTCGTAGGTTTTGTTTCTTGTTGATACACTTCGGTGTCTTGTTTCCCAATGTAGTAACGTTAAAACTCTGAAATTGCAGTTTGCATTGAATATGATAAACCTCTCATATGAATGTAAACCTAAGTAGAACGTTGCTTAAAGGCTATTTACAAATGACGTCATGCTTGTATGCTTGTACAACTTTGTTTCACACACATGTGTATTTATTTTTTTGTAGCCTTTACATCTCTTGATGGAAACTTGACAAACTACTGATGCAATTTAAACGCACTTGTAGATTTTAACGAGTTCGCCTGTTTGTTATTTAATTTACTGGAGCTGGAAGAAATGGATAGCTTTTTGGTTGTTTTAATGTTGTTACGTTTTAAATTGTTCTTGTGTTTCGAGAATACAGTGTATTTGTCGTTGTGTTACTTAAATCCCCATAAATAACAGGTCATCTCAGCACATCCAGAAATCGTACTGTATTATTAAGGTAGGTGGCTCCATCTCTTGACGTCAAATGGTAATTTTTTTTAAAAATAGATAAGGTTCTAAAGCCTGTCAATAGATGGCGCCAAGCAACAAGGCGCGTCGATTTGACGTTTGGAAAATGCCGCCGAGATGGCCTTTTATTCAGGGGGCTTTGTTTAAGGTCCAACGCTTTCACTTACTGCTGAGCAATATTCAAACGGGAACATGTCACCAATTTTCTACAAATTGAGTTGTGAGTAACGGAACACCTTCCAAATCACGTATCACCTATAAAGCGCCGTATGAATTATCTATTTTTTTAGGGTTTCTGATAAATTTCGCCCAAGGTCCGCCATTTTTTTTCGTTTTTGACCGATTTTGTTGTTTCAATATACCATTTAAATCTTCCTGGCAAGACCTAATTTCATTGGCCCAAAAAACATGTAATACATTAAGGCATCGACAAGTTTAGTGAAAACAAATTTGTGTAAATACTGATTTAAAAAAAATTCGTTGATTTTTGAAGTCACTGTACCTGAGCAACATCTTTTTGACTTTGCTAGGCATGTTTTTGTTTTTTTTTTACCTTTAAAAATTCATGGTAACTCACATTTTTCGGCACAGGAGGCTTTAATTGCGAACGGTATACAGTACAGTAAAGTAGCTTCTGACCCTGTGTTAATGTATGTCTTACTGTCTGTATTCACGATGATTTTTGAACCCATTTTCCGGTTAGTTTCCAATTTTCTGCCCATCCCTGCCCTATTTGTGGATAGAAGTTTGTAAATCAGTAAAATCAGGTAAGGGATTTGGGACTTTTCGACTATCAAATAGCGTGAAATTAATCAGACATCACATGTTGAGGAAATTAATCATACATTAAATATTCATGGAAAGTGGTCAGGCGTTAAATATTCAGGGAAATTAATCAGATATCATGTATTCAGGGTATTTAATCAGACATTAAATATTCAGGGAAATTAATCAGACATTAAATATCTAGGGAAATTAAACAGACATATATTCAGGAAAATTAATCACACAGTAAATATTCAGGGAAATAAGTAGAATTAATCAAAATTCGGAGATATGAATCAGGCATAAAATATTCAGGGATATTAATCAGACAGTAAATATTCAGGCAGGAAAATTAATCACACATTAAATATTCGGAGAAATTAATCAGACATTAAATATTCGGGGAAATTAATCAGACATTAAATATTCAGGAAAATTAATCAGGCATTACATATTCAGGAAAATTAATCTGACATTAAATATTCAGGAAAATTAATCAGTCATTAAATATTCAGGCAAATTAATCGGACATAAAATTTCAGGGAAATTAATTAACCATTAAATAATCGGGAAAATGAATCAGACATTACATGTTTAGGAAAATTGATCAGATTAAATATTCAGGGAAATTAATTAGAATTTAAGAAAAGACTTGATACATAAAACGACAAGCACGCACGTGATCTTTCAGTGAATGGTTGGAGGTCACTGAGTGACAAATTAAACCAGTACTCCAATCTTATGAGTTTTACAACCTTTTTTCCCTTACTTATTTCACTGTAATGTACTGTTAATACCCTGCGAGGAAGATTAAAGAACGCAGTTGGTTCTTCCATATAAGACTTGTGTTCTCCAGGGAGATGGCGCCTAAGGACAGCACGCATCCCTCGGTGGCTTCCTTTACCCGGATTGCAGAAGATGCCACTTGTTCGCTATTTCTCATATGGCATTGGTGATGATCATGACACCGCACTCGCTTATGGTTTTAGTACTCTAGAATATTTCTAGTTCATTTTATAAAGCGAGCGTTTCATTAAATGTACTAAATCTGCCTTATTTATATTATTACCACAACCAAAAGCTGATAAATGCATACATGTCTCTGGGACATGGGAGGATCCATGTTGTACTATAGCTTCATATTCCATCCTTGTCACAAGGTCGTCTGAGAAAGAAGCTCTGAATTTTGTTCCCCGGATCTAGGGCAGCCGACTCAATAGCACTCGAGTCTTATTGCACTAAAAGGCTTCAACCTCCCGTCATGCGCGTGAACTGGTGTTGAGTCAGGACACGCGATTTCTACCCCAGTCGGCCTTGGCTTGAAAACGCCATCTGCTTCACCGCTTCACACTCTTTGGAACGCTGTTTCACACGGAGGTGACGCGTGCCTGGCCTCATCACGAATGGTATTTTTTGGCACCGTAAAAGATTGTTACGACCAGCCATCCGTTCCTTATTTCAACTTCTTTCAACGCATATATGGGTCGGGACCCAGAACGAGAGATGGAACATGCGGTAATGTTATGGACACGAAAAATTAATTAAGTGGTTCTTAGGAGCGCACGCATGGGTTTTTTTCTTAGCCCATGCAACGTTTTCTATGACATTGTCTAAAAAAAAAGAAGTACCAATCACGCATCAGCACTTTCACCAAACAGTACCTGTAGCCAATGTCACATGAGCTCTTTGCTCCATTCACATGACATCCTAGAAACGAACCTAGGATCGGTCATAGGCATGTCACAGCTAAAAACTTGTATCTAAAGAATGACTTTGATCAAGTGTGCAACTTCTGCACGCTGATCCTGGCATGAAAACGTCGAGGGGTTCGACAAAGCTATAAATCTCGTACACCCAAGATTTAAGATTTATACATCCGTTGTAAATCTTGTAAATCTGTAAATCTAGTGTAAATCATGAGAGAAACCTTTCCTGCGTAGCATGGCTTGTAGCTAATGACGTCATCTGCACAGCAGCTTAGTGAATTCAATGCATGTGCATTGCCAGAGTCAGGGTGGCTTCTTGGGATTAGGCCTATCTGCAGTGTATGTTGGGGTTATTTTTACAGTCGAAGGTACACCCCACTGACAAAAAAAAATTAGAAATTTACTTTTCTTCCACACCAGTTTAATAATGATGAAATATAAGTTTAACTTTCTGACCTTTCTGACTTTTTTTTCTTAAATCGGTATCGGTGCATCGGTATTTGTATCTGTATCGGTTCGGCGTGTGGGGAAAAATTGGTATCGGATCAGATCGGTATTTTTCTGTATCAGTCGATCCCTAGAGATAAATAAATCGGCAAATGTTTTTCGATAGGGGTAAGTAGTAATGCAAAAAAATACAGAAAAAGTCTTGATATTTATTTTTAATTCCCCCCCCCCCCCTCTCCCCCCACACAAAAATTCCAGAGACTGCACAAAGCCTCAAACGGCGTTAGGTCGGATCTGATGAGTGTTGATTGGAGGCTGACAGGCTACGAGCCAATGACCATGGTAATAGAAGAAAAAATAGACAGTTTCGCTAGGTAATTCCATCCGAATTTCCTAGGATCTTTTATATGCCACAATCGACATGAGCACGAAGCATCACTTGGCCCTTCTCTTCCCAAAATTGCCAGGTGTGGCTGAGATCAGACTCGAACCTGGGATAGTCGTGATAACCATCAGGCTGCCTTGCCTCACTGATACCAGTTGACTGGAAACTACTTCCAAATTAATCTTCATCGCATCGTTCCTATGGACAACTTATTCCTAAAACAATACATGCCATAAAATGCTTTTACTGGTTTTTTTAGACAGCTTTTTTAAGACTTTAGCTTTTTTTTTGTTTTGAGGATGTTTCTTAAGACTTTTGGACTTTTCCAACAAATCTGTAAATAAGTTCGAAGTCTATAAATGTGAAATGGTGAAATTCGTACAACTTTAAATTTGTACGCGACAGTTTTTCAGTATAAGAAGCTTTATAGGAATGATTTTGAATGATGATCCGTTTCCTTTTGAATATTTGCTCCTTATATTTTGAATTCATCTTTGTACAATTATAATTTGGTTTTTGTTTTATTAAAAACAAATCTAAATTTAAAAGTGTTAATGAGTTTGGAAACATATCGATTTCGAATGTTACGAACATTGATAATCATTAAAAATGAACCAGGCTGTGTGAAGAGATTGAATTATTATGTAAAATACGTACGAAAGGGTTTACTGTTCTTGTATATAAGATCAATTATTAAAACAATTACTTTCATCAACAAGTTTTCGTTGTTTACATAAGTTAAAATCCAATCATTATCTTTTTTTTTTTTCTGTGAGTTGGCTAACAAGCCATTAAAACAGGCTATTAACAAGTCATAGCCTCTCCGTAAGGCGGCCCCACACGAAGCGCAAACATGGCTGAGTAAAAGTTTCCAATCTCGTTGTCCCACGCGTAGCATTGTATTGTGGGTTCTTGTGAATACTCATCGATCCTTACGTGTTGGGTGGCCAGCGACGGATTTACATTTACGTGCACTAGGCGACCAAGTCGCGCGACCAGGTCGCTGAGGCCAATGAGACTGCTTATGGTGTATGTAGCACCACGCACTTGGCTGCCTCGGCCAGTCAGTCGCAGCGACCACTGGGATCCCAGGCGTTGTACTGGCGACCACAGGGCCACAATGCTTGCTCCGTATTCATTTTTCACCACGTGATGGAGAATAATCAAGGGAAAACAGACGTGGCTGCGGCGTACTTGGCCGTGTTTTTTGGCCACGACGACCTGGTTGCCTAGTGCGCGGGGGCCTTTAATGTTAAGAGTGTATTTTTCTTTTCTTTTACGGAACTGAGGTCGTCATTTGGTTTAAAATCGTATCAGAAACCAAAATTGGTAAAAAGAACTGCCAAATTCTGAATGGTTCAGCCCTTAAAAGGAGTCGTACCAACACACCAAACCATTCGCTAAGTTAATAGCGCCAACTAATAGTTCGAAGGTTGAATGAAAACTAGAACATTTTTTCATGAAGTTTTCATTTAACTTGCAAAGTATTATTCAGTGCGATTAACTTGGCGAATGTTTCGGTGTCTAGATATCACTCCTTTGAAGGGCCAAACCATTCGTAACTTGGCAGTCCCTTTTACCAATTTTGGTTTTTGATATGATATCACCTTTTTAAATGTGTATTAGCCTCAACTCCACTAGTATGCAAGTGTGTAATAAAGTGCCTTGTCAACAATAGGTTGAGTAGCTATTTCCCCAGTATTTTAATTTTATATCACTCCTTTGAGAGGCCGAACCATTCTCAACTTAGTAGCCTCTTTACCAGTTTTTTGTTTTATTTTAATTTTATTTAGTTCATATCAATTGCGGCACACTGCAATCGTACTTAACAAAAGTGCAGCACTGCTGAGGGTCTAACTCACTGCTCCACTGGTGTGTGACAGCTCACTCGGTGGTTGAGGGGCAGTATCGTGTTGGAAGATCTTCCAGACACAGCTCAATTCTGGCATACCGGCACTGTTGGTGATCTCGGATCGGCTGCCGAGGTGCCTAGGTGTGGTCTCCGTGGGCACGTTCGTGCCCAAGCTCGTGCCCAAGTAAATCCTTCGGAAATTGCAGAAGCTTTCTGGGCAAACAGAAGTGTGTCCATATAAAACCAGATCGTCAGAAGAACTATGCTCAGATCATGGAGGTCGTGATTCTGATGCGTTGAGCCTAAAGATGGGTTGTGAGGTTAGAATGAGTTAGAATCCAGAAGAAAAGTCAGGGTCTGGTGCGCAGAGTGAGCTAAGCAGGTCTGGCGGAGTTACTTTTCTGGAGTTCCCGTAATTGCCGAACCCACTCGAGTCGGTGATCATGTGGTCAGATGCTGGACCTGTGAAATGTCGTAGGGTCCTAAAAAGGGACGTCACGTGCTCTGCCTGGTCTATTGAAAATGTGCAAACGCATAACAGATTTCAGGCACTGTCTTGTGGCATCTCAGCTGTTAGTACCAAAGTCTCAATCCAGCGTCTAGTATGGTGTCTTGTGCACCTAGTCTAGAACTCAATTCAGTGTTGTTCAGTGCGCCTGATTCGGGGTTACCGCCAGTGTCCATTCCAGCGCCTGCTTCTGAGCTCAGTGCGGTGCCAGTTAGTGTGTGCCATTCAGAATCAGTGCGAAAATCTGTGCCACTTGGAGTGATTGGAGAAGAAGTTAGTGAAATGTTGGTGTTGTGTGAAGGTGACGGTGCTAGTGTCAGTTCGTGTAATGACGAAAAGAGTAGGGGTGGTGGTGGTGAATTGAAGGCTTCAATTCACCACCACCACCACCATTCTTTTCCACAGGTCATTATTTACCATAGGGTCTTGGAATGGCTGAGGCCTCATTTGCAGGTGAAGGATGTCGTCAAGCTAAGTGAGCAGGTAGACGTTTTGGGTCTGCAAGAGGCTCGTTTGCCTGTGGGTGTAAATGCTACTATACCAGACCACAGCTGTCTTAGCAGCAGTAGCGTCGAATGTGCAGATTTTTGTCAGCTGGAAAGTGCTCTTCAGAATTTGGATCATTTATTATCATTTATTAGCTCTCACCCACAAAGATCTCTTGACAGACTGTTTCGCCCTTGTTCGGGCTCATCAGTAGAGATGCCAAGGCCCGGGTGTCTGACATTCAGTAGAATGGAGCCCCAAACCAGCAGAAGTTTCTGTTTTTTTGCTTGCTGATACTATATTCGTTTGAGTATTTGGATGTGCTGGTCTGTGTGGGCATCGATGCACGCGTGGTTAGAGTGTGGTCAAGTTCATTTACGTGTACATTGGTCTTCCTGCATGTTGTGGGTAAATTTTCTAAAAATGAATGGTGCTCTTGGGTCAGGTTGCTTCCCCTCCCTTTAATCGTGGGTGTGAACTTTAATGTGCATCATTAGGTTTGGGGTGGCTCGAGCTGAGACCCAAGGGGCCGTTTTCATGTTTCCTCCTTGGACATGCTAAAGCATGATGATGTGCATGATGGGGCTCCAACGTTTCTTCGGCTGTCAGGAGAAGTAGTTCAGGAGTTGGTGTTGGAGCTCTTTATGTGCTCTGTGGATTTAATGGATTGTTTTGGCTTTCAAGTCAGCGGGGTAGCTATCATCAGCTGATTTTGTTGTTCCCAGCCCGTAGGTACCCAGTGGTGCGAGAGAGGGTGGTTGGCCATCCCATGATTCAGCATGGCTACTTTGGAGAGCAGTTAAGCATATGGCAAATGCATCATGGCACGATCCATGACGCTTGGCCTAGGGTAGGCCTGGCTTGGTGGACTCATGCGTGTACCAATACAGTGTGAGATTGTAGGCGTGCTTACCGACAATAGTCCCATCTTCCCACTGCATTGTGTTGGTATGCTTATATTGGGGTGGCATGCGAGTCAAGATACATCCTCAGGTATGAATAGGCTTCCTTTGGGGTGCAGCTCTGTGCACATGTTGGGTCAGGGTGTTCACCATCAGTAGTCTGGAACTTGATACGACCTCAAGACACTAAGCCTCACCTCTCTTGGGTTTTGGGGGCTGATGGTACCGTGCTCCGCAGTTCCAGCAATGCCAACGCTTTCAACAAGCATTCCTCTGTGGGCTATCAATTACCAATAGGGGCGTCCACGGTTAGATGATCTGATGTGGGCAAGGGAGCCAATGGACATGTCACTAACAATGTTGGCAGTAACGATTGCACTGTCCAAGTGCCATGTTTGGGCATGGGGATTCATGGGGTATCTTATGGCATGATACTTCATCTACTTTCCATTCATCACCCTACTGATGAAACATAAGCATTTTTATTATTTTCAAGCACTTTTCCAAGCAAGGAACTTCATTATTATTTGTCAGAACATTGCCAGGTTATGAAGGACTTATACGAACTCTGACCTGTAGACAATTAGTTTTTAACCATTTTCTAGCGATGACGTTGAGCCAAGTAGAATGCACCAATCATGAGCTGACATATCGTGTGCAAAAGTAAAAATGGTGAATACATTTGAATACAGCATAATATTTCTAATGAACTAACACGGTAAAGTTCAAAGTTAATGCCTTGAACAAATATGGGAGGGTTCTGGCAATGGAGGGAAGGGGATGGGAGAAGAGGGGAAGGGAAGGGAAGGGAGAAGAGGAGTGGAAGGTGGGGCGGAGAGGAGAGAAAAGGGGAAGGAGGGGAGGAGAAAAGTCTGGTCTGAGCAGCGGTGGTTCGAATTTGTTGGGATTTCCCAAGAAACTTGGTTTCTTCTCCATCGCGAAAGGATACAATTTGGTGCCAGGCTCCATGAGCAGGTCTCCCGTTGCCTCCCTGTTCCTTGAGTCCGAGTTAACTTGTCAGCTGTTCTTGTTGCTATTGAGGATGCTATTGTCTTGGGCCATTGGCTGCTAGAGGACTCCAACTATCCAGTGCCAAACGGAACTAATGGTTTTCCGGCGGGTGCAAGCTTGGGAAGGCTCGATTGTGGTCGATGATACCCGCGTTTGGTCTAAGCCGAAGGTTTTTTATCTGGGCTTCTGGCTTGACACACAATTCCAGTGGACTCATGATGTGGCATTTGTCAGAGAACATCTCGTCTCGAACTAATGTCTTGAAGTCCTTCGCCAACAACTCCATAGCGAGGTATGGCATCATCATTTCTTTTATTGGATGTATATGTACTCCTGTGCTGATTATCACATCCCTGTTTTGACTGGTTCCAGGCAGGCTATCTGGAGTGTGCACGTCGCGCTGAACCAGTGGTTTAGGGTCATCTCAGGCTGTCTGTCATCTGCTCCTCTGCATGCTTTGCATATCGAGGCTGGTGAGTCCCCTGTCCCCGTTTGGTGCTAAGGAGCTCCTTGTCAGGGTCTGCCAGCGTACGGTTGATGCTTTGGACGGTATTTTCGTGGACCCCATGTCTCTGTATTAGGGTCCTCGCAATTTTTTGGTACACCTGGCCTCGGTGCATCATTTATGCTGCATAAGGGGCTGAGAAGATTCTTTGGACCTCTCTTTGTCCATCCCCCGAAACTGGCTGTGATGTACTGCTGCGGCACATACCCGGTGAGAGAGGGATACTTCCGTGTGTAGACGCTGATGCACTGCGCTCCTTCTTTCTCAAGAATGCGCTCAAGGAGGAAGTGGGGTGTGCGTTCCAAGTCTGCACCTGGAATACCGGTTCACTCTCAACTCTCTTCCTTCGGCTTTCATTGGGTTGGGGAGTTGGTGACAACTTTGGTGGCTTAGGACATTGGTTAATGTTTTAAAAAGCCAGCAAGTGCACATGTATACAGTAAAATGCGACGTTTCGGGATTTATCATCCCGTTGTCAAGCAAAAATAAATTTTATAGCATAAGCTACAAGTCAACAAGATACACTTAAATGGTTTCCCATTCTAAGGAAAACAAGCCAGAGCAGTAAAAGATAAAAAATAAAAAGTTAAAAAAGATAAAAGTGAAGCCCAGTCAGCGCAAAAGCTGAGCTGGGAGGACCTCTCCCTAACGAAGCAGGGAAGAAGTGATTTGTAGAGCGGAGGTGGAGGCTATTTATGTGGGATGGCCCTGGTGGGAAAAATTTGCGATTCCAAATTTGTGAAGGATTGGTATATATTCCGAAAACTGTTTATTATTAGGCATCAAATGATTATGGACTGGTGGTCGTTGTGTTAGGATGCAAAGTGTTTCTAAGTTAAGACGTGCACGAAAATTATTTTCTTGAAAAATGACTTGCGTATTTTGAAGATCTGGGGTGTGCCCTGTCTTTATCTGGTGCTGAACAAGAGAGTTGGTTTTGTCTTTGTATTTAAGGTTGGATTTGTGCGATGAAATCCTTTTATTAAGTTCCTGTTTCGTGGTTCCTATGTAGCTAGCTGTGCATGTTGGTTCGCCACACGGGATTTGATAGATGACATTTTTTTTGTTTAGTTTTATCTTTTTGCTCGACTGTAATGTTTGGCATAGTTAGATTTTTTAAATTTCGTGCTGCAGTAGAGACGAGAGTCAGATTTTGGGGAGCCAGCAATTTCCTAAGGTTTTCTGTGGCATAGGGGAAGTATGGAAGGCATATAAAATTTGATGGCTTGAGTTTTGGTGGGTTAAGCTTGAGAAGAGCACGGTGATCGATTAGTTTTTCTAGCAAATGGAGAGGGTATCCATTTTCAACAAATTTATGCAGTGTGTATTGAAATTCTCGAGCAAGGAGAAATTTGTTGGTGGTGTGGTCAAAGATGCGTTTTATTTCGTTAGAAACTACATTATTTTTATGAGCTGGGTCAATGAAGGAAGCATAATTCATGGAACGAGTTGTATGCATGGGTTTTCGAAAATGCGTAAATTCGACTAGATTTTCAGGTGTGATAATGACCGTCATATCTAGGAATGGGATGGCCTTGTTTTTAGACTCTTCCATAATGTCATTCTCGATAAGCGGATTCGCAACATCTCCATCGCTAAAGAAACCCTTATCACTAACCACTTTAACATAAAAAAAGGAAAAAAGACGTCTGAACAACATCAAACATTTCCAAAGGCGGCTTGGCTGCATAACATTTCTCATCAAACCCTTAATCACCCTACTGAGAGTCTCCTTAAAAAAGATCTCAAATTTATTCCGACCCCCCCTATCAGGGGCTACCTACCCTCATTCTGTGCAAAATTTGAAGCAGTTGCTCGTTTTATTCCTCCTAGGACTCAAGCTAAGTCAATTATTCTTGGCGCTTTAAAAAAATCTAAAACTGTACTGGCACCCAACCTATCATTGGAAGAAATTAAAGCCATGAGGGAACTCAAGAAAAATCCAGACATTGCCATTATTAAATCTGATAAAAGTAACGCTACAGTAGTCTATGATAAAGCTCAACTACGTCATAAAATCCTTCAAGAACTAGCCTCGAACCCAATTTACGCAGGTTTTACTTACAGCCCCTTTTCCAAATCTGTAGCATGCAATAAAAGGTTTCTTTCCTACCTTGTTGAAAACAATAAACTTAAGGACGAAGAATTTCAAAAATACAAGAAATTGGCCCATGCCCCCCCTATCATTTTCCCACAGGTAAAAACCCATAAACCAGGCTTCCCACTCCGCATCATGATAAGTGGAAAAAATGCGCCCAATTTGTTCCTCTCTCGTCTTATCGCACCGGTTCTTAAACAACTTGCAATTGGAAAACACACCACTCCTAATTCCAAAAGTATAATTGCAGAACTGGAAAATTCTAGGGTACCTCCGGGGTATAGTTTTGTGTCCTTTGACGTTGTTTCGATGTTCCCCTCTCTTAGCCAAGAGTATATTTTAGAATGTATTTCAGAAAAACTACAAATGAACCCTGAACCACTTAACAGACTTGGCTGGGACATCCCTCTTTTTCTCGACGCTGTAAAAATAGTGTTCGCCACAACTTTTTTTCACTACGAAAATTTATTTATTATGCAAACAGATGGAGTACCAATGGGTAGTCCCATTTCAACCTTCCTGGCCGACATTGCACTCAATAAAATTGATGACGCTCTTTTACTAAAGTTTCCACACACAAAATTTTACAAAAGATTTGTGGATGATTCCCTGGCCCTCATACGGGATCATGATAAATTACCAATGCTGGAATTTTTAAATTCTCTTAACCCTTCCCTCTCTTTCACTATGGAAGAGTCTAAAAACAAGGCCATCCCATTCCTAGATATGACGGTCATTATCACACCTGAAAATCTAGTCGAATTTACGCATTTTCGAAAACCCATGCATACAACTCGTTCCATGAATTATGCTTCCTTCATTGACCCAGCTCATAAAAATAATGTAGTTTCTAACGAAATAAAACGCATCTTTGACCACACCACCAACAAATTTCTCCTTGCTCGAGAATTTCAATACACACTGCATAAATTTGTTGAAAATGGATACCCTCTCCATTTGCTAGAAAAACTAATCGATCACCGTGCTCTTCTCAAGCTTAACCCACCAAAACTCAAGCCATCAAATTTTATATGCCTTCCATACTTCCCCTATGCCACAGAAAACCTTAGGAAATTGCTGGCTCCCCAAAATCTGACTCTCGTCTCTACTGCAGCACGAAATTTAAAAAATCTAACTATGCCAAACATTACAGTCGAGCAAAAAGATAAAACTAAACAAAAAAAATGTCATCTATCAAATCCCGTGTGGCGAACCAACATGCACAGCTAGCTACATAGGAACCACGAAACAGGAACTTAATAAAAGGATTTCATCGCACAAATCCAACCTTAAATACAAAGACAAAACCAACTCTCTTGTTCAGCACCAGATAAAGACAGGGCACACCCCAGATCTTCAAAATACGCAAGTCATTTTTCAAGAAAATAATTTTCGTGCACGTCTTAACTTAGAAACACTTTGCATCCTAACACAACGACCACCAGTCCATAATCATTTGATGCCTAATAATAAACAGTTTTCGGAATATATACCAATCCTTCACAAATTTGGAATCGCAAATTTTTCCCACCAGGGCCATCCCACATAAATAGCCGCCACCTCCGCTCTACAAATCACTTCTTCCCTGCTTCGTTAGGGAGAGGTCCTCCCAGCTCAGCTTTTGCGCTGACTGGGCTTCACTTTTATCTTTTTTAACTTTTTATTTTTTATCTTTTACTGCTCTGGCTTGTTTTCCTTAGAATGGGAAACCATTTAAGTGTATCTTGTTGACTTGTAGCTTATGCTATAAAATTTATTTTTGCTTGACAACGGGATGATAAATCCCGAAACGTCGCATTTTACTGTATACATGTGCACTTGCTGGCTTTTTAAAACATTAACTACTTTTAGTGCTTTTATTCTGTCAATTAGGACATTGGCTCAGACTTGCAGCTGCTGGAGTTTTGTGTCCTTACTGACTTGTTGGCGAGTCTAGTGTTTCTGCGGCGGTGCTTTCAGTCCCTGCAGTCCACATATTCGAATGTGTTTGGGATTAGGTGAAGGCTCTTCACCGTCTCCCAGTGCGTTCGGCCTGTCTCCGTTAGCTTGGTCAAAGGTGCTGGATGCTTTGTTAACAAGATGGCAGATGGCCTCGCCAGGCTGGGTTCCGAAGGTTGAGCTTGTGGGGTAAGCTTCACACTTGACCCTAGGGATTTGCAGCCCGTTGTTGTAGGGCTTGTCAGGGAGAAGTGGGCTACGGAGTTTGGGTTGCACCCCACAGGCCCTTTAACGGCCTCTCCCTCAGGGATGTGGGTATGGTTTCAGGTTACGCACCGGGCATATTCAGCTTCGGGGACACATGTTTAAGTAGGGGTGGGTGCGCTCGCCACTGTGTGTGTCTATGGGGCGGTGATGAGACGGCATGATACTTCTTATTCGAGTGTCCTCTTTGGGTGGCATAGCAATGCTTTGTCTGTGGTGGTGTAGTTGGCCCTATGAATGCTGCTCTTGGTGTCTTGTCACATTGGGCACCTGGCACCGGTTCCCTGCGCAGGACCACCGGTTTTTGCAAGGTGCTACAGTGATTCACATAATGCTTCCCCCTGCCCTCCAGGTCTCCCTTGTTCTCCATGTTCCACCGTGTGCCCACTTAGGGTGGATTGTGTTACCACGGTTCAGTGCTTAAGTAGTTGTAGGTAGTGTATAAGTATAGGTTAGGAGGATTGAGCACTTGGAGTTGACGCCTTGTATACTGTGAGAAGTAAAGTAAGTAAAGTAGGTCAATCGTTGCATGAGAGTTCTTGATTTTCAAGTTATTGAGGCCAACAACATTCATCTGTAGAAAAGTGATGTAATACTAGTTGGTCACATGCATGTAATTACATTGAAAATCAGATGGTGACATTGAAAATTATGGGCGACAGACGGCCCACGTTTCAGGTAGAGAGGGAAAGTGTTAGGATCGTACTGCTAGACTTCTGTATGACGGATACAAACCTGCTTCCCCACCACCTAACGACCACAGACTGTTAAAACTGTCAAAACTGTCAGTAGTTGTGGTGATATGTGATGTAGGTCTGTGGACCCAGTGTGACTGTGCATATGTAATATTTTTTATGTCCGAGTGCGTGGCTGAGGGCCGAGGCTCGTTGAATAAAACCAACCAACCAGTTGTTGTCTGTTAAAAAGACACTATCACCGATTGAAAGCCATACAAAAATATCTTGGCGCCATCTAGCGGCAGTGATATTGTTAATCTTTGCAGCTTGCTCGCAGGTGTAAAAGGACGTACCAAATTTTCACCTAATAATTTAGGAAGCTCGTGGCTTCCTTATGTCGTAAAAAGAAACGGCGTTGTGTATTCCTTCGCTTTATTCAACCGTTAAGTGCCACTTTAAACCTCTTGCAACTGTCAATTGTTAACTGTTTGTGGAATGTGCAAGGAGTGCTCAATAAGTTGGAAGACATTGAGTATTTATGCGGTGCAGTTGATATTTTTGGGATTTTGGAAGCTATGCCCCTGATAGGTGTTCTCCATTTGGTAAAGGGTTGTAATAGGTTTGCAGGTCCTGGGTGTTCGGGTGTGAGGATCTTCCTAAAGGATTGGATTTACTTTTCCCTATTCCCTTTCCCACTTTGCAATCGTATAGATGCCTGTGTTTTCAGGGTATGGTGGGGTACTTCTTGGATAACTATCATGTTCGTCCATATTGTTGGTATATTTTCTAGGTAAGAGTGGGTGGGTTGGGTTGATTCTCTTCCGAAACCTCTAGTTTTGGGGGAAGACTTCAATGCACACCACTAGCTTTGGGGTAGCATTTGCTGTGATACCTGGGGTCGAATATTGATGAACTCTCTGAATTTTCTTGATCTTGAAGTGATCCAAAATGGGACTTCTACTTTTATTAGACATTATGGTGCGACTGTATAGGAATCTGTCCTCGACCTGTTCCTGCACTCCACGGGCCTTACTTTACAGTTTTCCGTTCAGGTCTCTGTTGATATTAGAGGCAGTGACCGCTTCCCTGTGGTCCAGTCTAGTGGCTGTCCGGCACCTATTGAGCATTTGCATTCTGCTTGTCTGACTGTTCCCTCAGGGGATTTTGCTCACTGGGTTGGGAAGTGAGTCAAAAACAAATCAGGCCCCCACAAGGTTTTCCTGTAATAAATCTGTCACGCTAAGCACTAAGCAGGGACCCAGTCTTGCTGTTAGCAAGAATTTATAGGGTTGGGGAGGAGAATTTGTGACTGACACCCATACTGAAACGTCTTGGATACAGCCGTATTAGTTCAGTCTTAGTTTAAAGAGGGCGCAATGTGTTTTATGTGGGTATTTCAATTCAGTTTTTAGCCTAAATTTAAACTAAACGAAACTAGATTGCTTTTAATTATTATTTAGCCTACCTTAGTTGTAATTTAGTTTACTTTAGATTTGGGCTGAAAAATGAGCAAAAATTATCAGATGGAACACGTGGTGCCCTCTGAAAACTCGGACTGAACTAATGGGGACCGATCTAACGTGTTTCAATAGGGACTTTTTAGAGTTACAAATTCTCCTCCCAAACCCTATAAATTCATGCTGTTAGGAACAGGAGTAGGGCGGTGCAAAGGTGTAGGTGTGTCCAGTCGGACAACAGACGGTATGAGTTTGTTGGTATTGCGCAAGAGACTCTGTTTGTGCTTCGCAGGGGAAAGGCCCACTTTGGTGTGAGATTACGCGAGCGCATTTCCCAGGGCATATCAATTGCACCCCTGGTGGTAGGGCTTTGGAACCATCTTCTATAGAAGACCCCAGAGCCGCCAGAACCACCAGCAGGCCCCTTCCAGTGAGCAAGACAACCACATCATCTGCATATGCACGATATTCACAGTTAGACTCATTTCTACCTGAATGGAGTTGATAACAATGGTGAAGAGCACTGAGCTGCCGTATCCCCCGACCAGTCACCTCACCCTAGACCAGAAGGAACCAACCCTCATGGCAAAGGACCACTGGCCAAGGAAGGCGAGGACAGCTGCCCACACCTTAAGGATGACCCCATCTCCTTTAGATCATGCCCGACCCATGGCACATCAACCATATCATACGCAGCCCTGATATCCAGGAACACAGCCACAGCAAAAGTCATTCACCCATGCCCAGCGTATCCCAGATTCCAGGAACAGCGCTGCATCCTGCGCCCCTCGGTCTTCCAAAAACCAAAATGGGCACCAAACAAATGGCCAGAACCCTGCAGTTGCCACACCAACCTGTTCACCAGAACCCTCTTGTAGACACTCAACAGACGAACGATCGGTCCGTAACTGGCCACAGCTGACTGCACCTTACCCCTACCAAGGACTGGGGTCAGAACCAAGAAAAAACACAACTGCAGGAGCAGAGCCCCGTCAAACTGGGTGCTCGAGCAACACACCGTTGCCCTCGACCCCCAGTGCCTGGAGATCATCTTATGACATCCCATCAATTCCTGTCGCACTGCCTGCCCGGCACGTTGCAAGTGCAGCAGAGGCTCCAACCTAATTAGTGGTGAGTCCGAGCCACCTTCCCCTCCAGAGCCCGCCCCCCCCCCCCCACACCGTAGCGAAGTTGGCATTGAATGCTTCGCATATCACAACCGCCAGAAACTTCGCCAGACCCACCGAAAACCCAAGTAACAGCGGGTCGGGCATCCTGTAGTCTCACAAGACCCCAGAATCTATGAACGGCAGGCCCTCAGAACCCTCGCAAGGAGTATTGAGCTTTCTCCTTGCGGAGGATGAATCGCGTTTCCTGCACCACACCACAAACTCGTACCACCTATCATCACAGTTAAACCACTGAAACCTCTGCCATACAGTACCTTCCTAAACCACCGAGCAGAGCGAACCAAACGCACCACTGTTGGTGACAGTTTGGCTCATTCCCTGCTAATATCCGTGTTGATGCAGCTTGATTGATGTCAACATCGTCAGTAATCAATCTTTTTCGTTAAAACTGTTATCTCGCGCATGCTCAAACCTCCACCCCAGCAAACCAGTTCCCTGAGATGGTTCGCAATTTGGCATTGCTCTCGCCTGGTCACATCTATTAGCCAATCCTGGTCAAATCCATTAGCCAGGTCTGGTCACTGTGAAGGTATGATGTATCGAATACTCTTCTGAGCTTGCTGAGCTGTGTTGTAGTTTAGGAACGTACTGAATGGCAGACGCAACATCACTGCGCACGCGCGACGTAAAGTTTGGAGCCAAACTGTCCCTAACAGTGGTGCGTTCTGTTCGCTATGTTTGGTGATTTAGGAAGGTATTGATGCTCGACGCCCATCCCTAACAGCCAAGATGCAAACAGGCGACCACCACACAGTGTTCTGCCTACTTGCCACCCTCTCCCTTACCCACATTCTCACCCAGGGTGCAAAATCATCGAAATTCACAACTGGACAGGTCTGCTGAGCATGGCTGTCAAAGACCCTTGCAACCCCACTATGCCCGGTACAAGGAGGAACGCCAGAAAGGATGGTGATTTCAGGGTGTATTCTAGGGCCACGCGGTCTGTACTTAAAAGATGTTTCCAATGGTTCAAGGATGCTCTAGTCAGGGCTTCTAGCAGAGTGGCACACTTCAGGAAGAGTTCTTAGCTGGTTAGGGAGTAGCCCCCAGAGTAAGGTTGAAGTGGGCAGCAAGGTCTTAAGTACCTAGAGCTGCAGCCAGTACCTGCCACTGGTGGTGCAAGGTACTTCCTGTACTATATCCCATGAGCCATCCCTGCCAGCAGCTGCCCCTAGGGGCAGGCAAGGTCAGAGCCATCCTGACCACTAAACTCTAGGGACTCGACCATATATCAAGGTACATAGCATTACTGGAATACATTAGTAAAGATACAGAGTGTCCAGAATACATTGTATGGAGTCATATCATGAAGGTAAAGAGGCCCACTAAGGCCCTAGCTTAAGGAGTAGGAGGAAGCTGTGGAAACTGTCATTGCACCCTTCACCGCCCCCTACCCCACAAGAACGCCATAGGAAAGTGGTCGCTCCCCCGCAGATTGGTTGAGACCTCAAATGCATCTACCCCTAACACAATAGGGCCTACAAGAGATGACACCCAACCCTCCCATTCCTCCCTAACAATATTTCCTATCACATGTAGGAACCCCACCATTATGCATCCCCCCCCCTACCTGACCAAATCCTAAACACACACGCATCAATTCCATGATGACGGGGGGTGGGAGAGGGGGTAAGGGTACAACAATGAAATAGTTGTAGAAAATAGTGAGTGAGTGAGTGAGTTTTATTTGAGCCTAGAGACCTATAATTCGTATACTCAGTACTAACTTAAACTCAAAAACTTAACCTAATCCCCGGAGATCAAACAGCACAAAATCCTCCGGAAACTTTGCTAGCAAAACAAAGTATACAAAGTGTTAAGGTCTACAAGTAAGGTGAGAGCAGGACAGCAATACCCCCCCCCAATGAGGATAAGGAACTGAAATGAAGATCACACAAACCGGCCCGTGTCGTGGCAAAAATACAGAACAGCTCACGGAGCACGATGCCCCCTAATCACCGATAGTAAAGGTCATTTCCAACACTTCCGATAGTAACACTTCCAACACTTCCAAAACACCGATAGTAAATATTTTTCAATAAATGAAGAGAAAAATTCAGATTTATATTTGCATGCTTCACAGAACGTCTCCTTGGCTGTTTAAAATTGTCATAAGTCACCGCTTTCCGCCGAATGTCGGCGTCACGATTTACGCCGCCGCCGCCGCTACGAAAAAAAAAAATTGTTATTCGCGACTGCTGAAGTAAATTTGCTAACGCACACCTCTGCACACTAAGTCGTCAACACTCAGTACCTTCCTAAACCACCGAACAGAGCGAACAGATCGCACCACTGTTACAGACAGTTTGGCTACAAGGCCGGGTTGGCCAGGTACTTGATGTGTGTTAATGTGTTAGTGAGTTAGTGTTTAAGTAGTGTTTAAGTTAGTTTGCAGCATGAGCGTATGGCTTGAAGGCCCTTTTGGCTCGATAAAGAAAAACTCAAAAACTCAACTACAAACTTGACGTCGCGCGTGCGCAGTGATGTTGCGTCAGCTGTTTAGTACATTCCAAAACTTCAATCACAGCTCAGCAAAATCAACAAGCCCAACAGAGCACTCGTTACGTCATACCTTTAACGTGACCAAACGTGGCTAATTAATTGGACCAGGCTAAGCTGATGGGTGTGACCAGAGGCGAGCAATGCCAAATTGCAAACCATTTCGGGAAGGAGGCCGTGGGTGATTGCCAGTGGTGGAGCTTTTGAGCATGCGCGAGGTAACAGTTTTGCCGGAAACGGACTAATCACTGACGATGGTTGACGTAAGCAAGCCAAATCAACCATGGTCATAATAGGAAAGGAGCTGAACTGTCACCAACATTGGTGCGTTTGGCTCGTTCTGTTCGGTCCTTTAGGAAGGTACTGATGGCTGCAGCCCATGATTGAGTTCACAAGATTAGCTTCAAGATTAGTTTCACAATATTATGGAAGTGACCTTGGTTCGGCCAGGTTCAGCTCTTCAATAAACCAGTTCAAACAACGAATATCCGATTCAAACCAAAGCCACACTCGGTTCTTGAAGGGAAAAAGGCTGTCCGGGAGAACGTAGGACCGTCCACGACCTGGAAAAGGTTGTCCAAAACTTTGAGCAAAAGGTGGAAAACAAAGCGAGTTTTTATAATATGGATATTCCCATGTCCTGCAGACGTGCATGACATTTATTCGCGCTTGTCTGTATTGATAACAAATAGTGACTATTTTTCATCAAGTGAAGAGAAAAATTCTGGTCAGCATCTCCATGCTTTACGGGCCGCCGCTGCCGCCGCTACCGAACGAAAATCTGCGCGCCGGCCGCCGCGATAAAAACGATTTTCGTTGCCGTCGAAGAATTCTTAATACGCGCATCTACTGTTACACCGTTGTCGCCAGTAAAAAGGGGGCGCCGCAATCAGCAATCACTATTTTAAATCATTTTATTAAAATCAAAACTTCAAATTATACAATAATAAATTAATGCGTTTTCATGACAAATAATTCCATTCACAACGTAAATTATTCGAAATTTAATTTACGTTAAAAAAAACAAAACCGTTGATGCGGTTTTGAAATCCATTGTGTGCCAAGTGTGGCGTTCATGCCTCGTGTCTATTGATCAGTTTGAGCTGCATCGAGTCCGAAATTAAGTGAATTTTAACAGCTTTTACTGTGGGAAACGCAACTTTAGGTGAAGAAATCGACGTATAGGTAAAGAAAAAATAACGGAAATGCCACGTTGTCTTAGTCAAATAGATTTTTATAATGTCTTTAACGCACTTGTTATTTTTAGGCCTAATCCCTATCGACCGACGCCTCTATATAACTGAAAAACCAAGATGGCGGACACTAAAACTCCCAACAACGACATAAATGAAGATTCCAACAATGCAGATGACGATAATGCTGCTGGAAATGGGGATATTGAAGGTGGGGAACAGCCAGAAATCGAAAGTGGGGACGAAGTGGACGAAGTTGGCGCATCCGACAGCGAGGCGGGAAACGAAGACTCCAACCAGTCCGGGGAGAAGTCGAAGGCAAAAGACAAATCCGAAAGTGTTAAGTGTGATGTCTGCAATGATGTCTTTGAAGATAAGTCTAAACTGGATCGACACATGAAAGGAACTCATAAGAAAGTATGGGAAAAAAGGGGGGATAAAAAAGGTGACCCTTATAAATGTGTCGAGTGTGGTGCTGTTTACTTTGAACAAAACAGATTCCAACACCACCTCCAGTCTATGTTGCATAACTGGCCTTCATTCGATCCCTAGGCTAGAGTTCACAAAGTTAAGAAACCTCCCCCATGCCCCCCCTTAAAAGTAAGATTTATGCATCATTTTTGGAAAGTGAACTTTAAAAATGCTCTTAATTGCGTGTGTTGTGCGTACGAGAAACTTAATTTTGTGTATGATTGAGTCGAGAGTCGTGTTTGTTATGTTAAAGGCTGTTCGCCGTTTTAGTGGCAGCAGTTTCCTAAGGGCGATGATTACCATGTAAAATGTAACGTCGATAAGAGTGATACCAGCCAGAAGCCAAATAAAAGTTTCATTGCCAGTTAATATTTCAGTAGTTGTTGATGTCATGAAATTGTATGAAATTTCACACGCCCTTGACGAGTAATCGGTAAGGCCAAACAAAGAAAATGGTTTGGTTTGCGTTACCCGACCGACCCTAAACTTTTTTTCTGCATAACGAAAAAATCCCCCTCCCTAAATGACACTCCATCCTACGATACAAAAGTGGTTCAAAATCTTCCTGGAAAAAGGAAAAATGTTACTCCGTGAACATGAATGTATCTTTATTGCATACACAAATATTAAATTACAATTTTTGAAGTAAAGACTTCGGATTTAGTAACAAAAAAAAAAGAATTTTCCGACCGACCGACCCTATTTTTTAACTGCGTAAAGCAAACCAAACTATGTTTTTTGTTTGGCCTAATTATGAAAAAAACATCCTTTTGCCGCTAGCAACTCATTTCGGCTAACTTAACGCTCCTTTTGTCGTTCCGATTCTGAAAATCACTGCGAAAACATGGGCAAATGACTAATTTTAAAACATGTTAAAACGCTACTCACAGCCATGGCCCTTCTGCGAGAAGAGAGCGCAGCAAGAAAACCTGATTTCAACCCGAACATTAGTAAACGGAAATTATCGCTGGCCGGGACAAGTTTTTGGTAGGGTTTTGAGATTTGTGTTTAGCCGTAGCGAGAGACACGTAAGTTGGAGAGAAAAAAATGACCATAATTTTCGTTAACCTTGAATTACCCTAATTTGCAGTTTTTACAGAAAAAAAAAATTAAAAATCACAATTTTTTTGAAATCAAGGTGGCTCTTCACGAAAATGACGGTCAGTTTTTTTCCGATTATGTGCCTCGCTCGCGCTACTGCGCTTGCTGCGGCTAAACACAACATCAGAAACCCCCAACCGAAAACTAATCCCGGCCGGCGATAATTTCCGTTTACTAATGTTCTGGTTGAAATCTGGTTTTCTTGTTGCGCTCTCTTCTCGCAGAATGGCTATGGGTGCGCGTACCGTTTTAAATTGTTTTAATAATACTTTTTAAAATTAAATAAGTGTTTACCCACGTTTTCGTGCAATATTCTGAACCGGAACGGCGAAAGTATGTTTAGCGCATAATTACCCTCAGAATTGTCACGACATTCCATGATAATACCAATATCGAGTTGGCGAACGTTGGTCTTGTAAATCAATTTACTCTGGCTGCAGTAAGAGTACCATAAATTGAGTATTAGACACCCAGGCGAAGCAAATGCCCATCCCCCCTTAAAATGCTTTTAAGGTCAAAATTGTGAAATAATTTTGTTGACACCCACCCCTTGAGATTCGTCAATTTCCTGTGGCAAAATTAGCTGAAAGCTTCGTACGTTTTGACAAAATCAACGTTTCAGCCTCTTAAATCCTTGTTTTTCTGCAGCAAAATTAACTATAAAAAAAATCAACTTGCTTATAAAACCTTTAGCAAAATCAACTTTAATCCAAGGGAGTGTTGTGTTTGTATTACAATACAAATTAGCCCAATCTGTATTTGTTTCCCTGAATATAAGAGTAGCATTTTTGGGCTCGCGTATTCCAAAGAAATAAATGGCTGCAGGTAGCCTATAAGCCAGTGGACTTACCAAGGTTTTCATAAGACTTGGGGTTACATTTATTAGTTTGTAGCCTACTAGTAAACTTACCGGGTAGGCTACTAGATTTGAAGCCCAAAATTGTAATAACATCTTCAATTTTGTACTGCTTACTAAGGCCAATTTCAAAATACATTTAGTTTTTGCTATATAATCCAAAAACTAATTGAGCAAATGGTTTATAGTTTAGCACCATTGAACAGCTCTCTGAAAAACTATTAGTGGTGTATTGAAACATCAAAATCAACCAAAATTTGACCGAGTTATGGATTTGCATGCAAGTGTAAGACTGCGCTGCTATTTTCATGCTTAAATTTGAAGGGGGGAAAAAAGCACCGTCTTAATCGGGTAAATAATGGGTTTTTCTATCAATTTGCCTCCAATTTAGTTACTGCCCTTTAGATCTGGGCCTAAACTTATTGTTAAACAGAATCTAGCACTACTGAATTAAAATAATGAATATGAAAAAAAATAATTTAATAAAGTATTTGAAAACTGAATACCTATCTTCGTGGGCACATTCGTCGCTTAGCGTAAGGCCGGGGGGAAAAAATTGTTTGGTTCTTGGGCGCGGGCAGGTCCCCAAAAATCATGTGGGTCAATCACTTTTTATTTCATTCGTCATACATCGTTACCCATGGAGTGAGGCACTAACGAAATATTTATTCTTGCGAAAATTATTGGACACAATTATTTCAAACTTATTACAAGCACGCAACATAATTCATTAGGGATGTGCCGATTATCAGATTCATATCGGTACTTCCAGTTATCGGTAGGGACCTGTACTTTCCGCGATATTTTAAAACAAAATTTTGCGATAATATTTGTTGCGAGAATTTTTAAAATGTGCGGTGGAAAAAGGTAATTTTGCGATACATAATGTTGCAAGATTTGCTGAATTTTGCAATAAAAAAAAATCACAATTGTTAACAGAAAATAGCCTAAAATAGGCCTCATAAGTGGTGCACAATATGAATAAAGTTTAAAAAAGTTAAATTTCACTTCAAAACAGCTGCCAGTAACGAACAGACAACCTTTTTTACTGTAAAGTTAATGAAATTTTGATGAAAAGTAAGTCATAATTTGTTTATTTGGGCAAAAATTGCGAATTTTGCGGGAAAATGGAAATTTTGCGATCGCGTATTTTCATTTTTGGCTTCAGCAAACAGCGTATACCTACCCACTTGAAAAATGGGGTCAAAATTCTTATTAGTGAACAAGTTGCAAATTTTGCGATTTCGCAAAATCGCATAAAGTACGGGTCCTTAGTTATCGGAGACAATTCCGATATATTGGTACTGCCGATGTCCCTCTCCGATGTGCCGATACACCATATTGATCAAATATACGCCACACTTTTTTCGATGTATACGGAAACGGCCATAACTTCGCTAAATATTGACCGATTTTGACGTTCAAATACACCATTTTAACCATTTTTTCGCCAGCTTTCCAATGGTGCAAACCACAAGTCGTTAGCTCCACCCATTCTGAAGTTATGTATTAAAAACCATTTAATTTACAGTTTTAAACAAACGATGCCTGCAAATAGATAAGAAAAACTGCTGCTTACTGGTATTTTAGGACTAATATATCATAAAGTGCTCATCTGTTCATTAATTAATATCAACATTTTCACATATTTCGATTTTTACATCTTTACAATTGTGTAGAAAATGTTTGGCTGCATGCACTTTTTGTGGGGTAAAGTCAGGGGAAAATGGCTGCAGGGAAAAAGAGCTTTGTATTACAATTTTTTTAATTTTCTTTACTATTTTTATGAGGCAATGTTAAATATAAGTTTTTTTTCTTGTAGTACATCGGCAGCATAAACTGTATCACAATTTAATTTTTTGCCAAATAATCATTAGTGTTATATCGGCAGTTATCGGTATTCTTTTTGATAGTAGTCGGTATCGGTACATCGGCACATCCCTAATATTCATTAAAGTGCACAGAAAAAAAGGACAAATGGCTCTAGTTTCGGAGAACCGTTTTTTTTTTTTTTAAATTACGGGCGGTAATGAAAATCGAAAATCTCCGTGTTGACAAAACGCGACGGAAAGGAACAAAATTGTTGTTCCCACCTGATAAGCAATAGTGTGAAGGTTTGTAGCCTCCTTTTCCATTTTAGTTTTGCATCGTGGCTGCTGATTTAATTTTTTAATGCAGTAAAACATCTTGTGATTTGCAATGATGAACTAGTGCTCGTAAGTGTTCAAGCGCTCATGTGAAATCCGAAGCAATTGGCGCCGTCCATGTTGAAATTGTGCATCAGCCAATGAGAGCACGCAAAATCGGTAGAAAACGTGCACTGAACTCATCAAATGACAAAATCTCGGAAAGTTCTTCAAATACGGTAAAACAATTTTCGAAGACGGTTCATTCATCTTCAGAAATAAGACAAAAAAGTTACATGTTGGATTCTTAAACAGCCGGTTGCAAAATTAGAATCGCACTCCAGAGCGACTTGACCACTGATCTCTAGTCTCTACGAGCTATTTGCTGCACGTGGGTGACACGAGGTCGACCCATGACTGATGTTCAATGGGAGTTCCACCCGTATGCGGCAAGTAGCTCTTCATCAGTGGTCGAGTCATGCTGTAGTGAGATTCTAATTTGCAACTGACTGTTTATGGTTTAAGAATCATTTAACTCACTTTTTTTCTACGTTTTTTTCGCTCTACTTTTGAAAAAGACATAATTAATATATTTGAAGAATTTTCGAAAAGACATTGTATTAATGCTAGGTTGAATCCAGATTACGTACACGAGTGACTGCATTATTGCCGACTTCAGTGATAGAAAACTTTTCTGGACAGAAGTTCTTTTTGAAACCCAGCCGATCTTAACCGATCATTAAACAAAACCGTTTGATACCAAACCCCGATTACGGATTCCAATTCACCAAAAAGTCTACTACTGAAACATATATTTAAAAAAAAAATCCTTTTGAAATTTTGCCCGAATAAATGAATGAAGCATAAATGCACACAATTATTTTTAAATTATTGTGTTAGCTTAAAAGATCATGTATGCTGAAGAGAGTTTTCAATTTTTAATACAAAGCCTAAAACGGTTGGCTCTTTCGGATCGAGCCGGTCCAATGCTGACAAATTTTAAAAATCGTCGGAAACACCGGGTACTACTAACTTGCTGAAGCTAAAATTAAATTTAAAAAAAAAACCAATCTTGTGTATAAAGAACCATGTGCAAGTTTGAAGTTTCTATCAAATTCTTGTGCTTTTCCGTATACATTGAAATTTTCTTTAGTGCAACTGCAACACCCCCTGTAATCTTCAACATTTTCTCTTTTAACATCTAAACCGAGATATCGATTTAGGGTTTGGACCATCGGAAAGTTTGCGAAATTCCTTCAGAATGGTGTATTCAAACATCAAAATAGGTCTGGAAGCGAAAATATCGTCCGTTTGTTTTATTACCGATCCCAATTTCTACAAATGCTGCAAATGTCTTTCATGATCGGGACCGACACGGCCTAGCCTTAGAAAATAGACTTGTTTTTAACTAAGGCTGTACCGAACCGAACATGGCCGAACAGAGGGTGTTCGGTCTTTGAAACGCAAAATACCAAACCGAACATATTTTCACTTCTCATCAACAGATTTTGATGTTTGAATACACCATTTTGAAGGTTTTTTCGCCAGCTTTCTGTTAGTCCAAACCACAAGTTCTTAGCTCTAACGGTTCAGAAGTTATAAGGGAAAATGTGAAAGTAGTGGAGATATAAACAGAGTTTCAACATCTATGGACTTACAAGTCCATGTGAAAATACCTACATTTTTTAAGAAACTTGTGCTTTGATGAATCTTTGTGAACTGAGGTCTTTTACATTTTAGTTTAAAATAGATTGGCTTGGTACATTTTTGTTCGGTTCGGAAGTGTTCGGTGTTCGGCTTATTTAAGGTTTGTTTGGTTTGGTTTGGTTCGGCTGACAAATTCTCGTTCGGTACAGCCATATTTTTAACGCCTACCCCCAATTTGAAACAGATTAATTTTACAAACCCATGGGTGTTAAAAATATACAATTTATTAGGGGTAGACCGATATTAATATCGGTATCGGTATTTACAGATATTATCGGTATAATTTCCGTATCGGTATCGGATCTGTATCGGTGTTTATTTACCGATATTTTAGCCGATACGACCAACTTCCGTGCGTGCTGGCTACGCCAACTAGCTTGAGAGAAACCTTTCCTGCATAGCTTCGCTTGTATCCCATGACGTTATCTGCACAGCAGCTTAGTAAATTCAACGCATGTGCATAGCCAGATTCAGGGTGGCGTCTTGGGATTAGGCCTATCTGCAGTGTAAGTTGGGTTGTTTTTTTTTTACAGTCGAAGGTACACCTGTGGATCTGACACCACTGATAAAAAAAAATTAAAATTTTACTTTTCTTGCACACCAGTTTCATACTTGATAATTGATTGTTGAAAACAGATTGTTACGCACAATTTCAGAATCAAAATACTGTACCAGTATTCTTGCAAATTTTCAACAGACCGACGACGTCTGTCTTCATCAGGCCTAACCTACACAACTTAAACTTTTGTCAACTACATCGCCACCGTGGAATTCAGCGTTCGAAATCTGCGCACGTGCATGGCGTGGCCTCCCATGGCCTGATGAAGACAAGACGTCGTCGGTCTGTTGAAAATTTGCAAGAATACTGGTACAGTATTTTGATTCTGAAATTGTGCGTAACAATCTGTTTTCAACAATCGATTATCAAGAATGACGAACTTTCAGAGTAGAAGCCGTTATGGAATTTTCAACCAGTTTCATAATGATGAAATAACGAGTTTGACTTCCTGGCCCATTGACTTTTTTTTTTTGTATCGGTGTATCTGTATCGGATCGGCCTGTAGGGAAAAAAAATTGCGATCGGATCGGTATTTTTCTGTATCGGTCGATCCCTACAATTTATGCTACATGATTTAACCTGTCTTGATTTTTTGGAAGGAGTCGTTACTTTTGCTAACACAATGTACTATTTTGCATCCTCATTACTGTTCAAAGGTACAGTTCAGGAAAAATTGCGTGCATCACTTCGCTTGTAAACTCTTGGCGCACCAGCAGCCATCTTGTCCCTCAAGGTACGGATGGGTCCGTTTAGAAGTGCTGGTTAGGTTTTTTTTTTGGCGAAACCTTGGTATTTTAGAATTAAATGAGTTTTTTCTTTAGTAGTGCACATTTTGAGTTTTAGTTAGGCCTACTCTAAAAACACAGCTACGGTACTCGCATGGGAAACACAACTGTTGCCGAATAAGGAATAACGATTGCGTGTACCATTTGTAATTGAGTCAAATAGTCTGTGTCAAGGTGCATTTGGCATCAAAGCCAGCACTATCAGCTATAGTACCCCGAGTGCGTCTATGAAATAAATAATTTGTAGTTTTAGTATGCAACTTCTTCCAGATTTAATTTCCCGAGACCGAACGTTGTTGGAAAGGAGTTAAAATCTAAAATGCACAAATTATACATTTCATAGAAGCACGAGTGGGTAATTTCATTTTAGTTTCAATTTACGAAATGATTTTGATTTACAATATTTACGATGTTTTACTTTATTTGGCTTGGCGACACTAGCCCCCATCACATTTCGATAATCAAACTGTAATTTTGTTTGCTAGGTGCAGGTGTTTCGCATGAGGTCTAAATGGAATTTTAATACCAATGATACATCTCGTTAAGCGTATACTAACCGAAAAGCACCTTCGTGTTCCCGTGAAAGTCCCACGATTCACAAAATTGCTGGCATAACTAATCCGAACACTGCCGAGAATTGGCTTTGTGTTTCCGTAAACTTTCGATGATAACGAAGATTGTCATTTGGCTGAATACCAGTATGATTTCATAAATTCTGTAATATTGACGTAATGAGAATTAAAGCAAAATAACGTCCCAGGGGTCGAATTTCCAAATTTTAATCCGGGTGCAAATTTGCACCCAAATCTGTTCCTGGGTGCAAACAAATTCTTCGGAGTGCAAAACCAAAATGTAAACCAACACTGCGGTCTCCTGCTTTATAGCCATTGAAAATTCTAACATTCAGCATCTCAATAATATCTACTGTTTTCCTGCATTTTGCTAAAAACTGACTAATTTCGCTATTTAACTGAAAAATTTATAGTACACATAGTTTAATCAAAAGTAGTAAAAAATGAAGTTTAACTTCTTTGAAAGGAATGGTGCTACAGCAAATCTAATTCCAAGCTGTTTAAAATGCCGCAAACCGCAAGTCTGGAGCTTGGGCGGTTCAAAAGTTATGGAAAATTCAACTTGGGTGTGCAATTTTGCACTCCCAAGAGTTGCTTCTGGAGTGCAAAGTGCAATTTGTCCCTGTGCATCCGAATATTTCGATCCCTGACTTCTCCCAATTAAATAGACTGCGGATGTATGGTTTGAACAGTTAAACCTCTTTATAACGATAGTCTTGGGAGTTAGCAAACAGAATGTTATATCAGGTTTATTGTTATAAACGACCAGTTTTGCATGCATTGTTGCTTGGAAGAGCTTTGAAAACAGCATTGTATAACAGGTTTATTGTTGTAAGAGGTATTGTTATAATGGGGTTTAACTGTACAGCATAATGGCTGCGATTGCATTGAGTCAATAGATTCACATTCCTGCTTAAGCAAGAAACACGCTTAACCTTTTAAGGACGGATGCGCCCGCTGTATAATCATTGTTTACAGCTCTTCTACGAGTCATATCGAAAACTTCCAGCCAATTACAGTAAAATTTTAAACTGGGATATGAAAGCCAGATCATTAAGGATAAAAATGACACAGGTTTCATTCCCTTACCTCAACTGGGTGAGAAGCTGTGATTTTTTTTCTACAATTCAGTTATAAGTTCTGAGCGTGCACGCAGTCCTTAAAGGGTTAAAGCAAGAAACACACTTAGATGCGGGCCTTCTATTTCTTGGAGGCTACGCACGCGCTTCGTTCAAATCGGCGTCGGACAATGCACTGGGGCGTTATTTTTTCTAATCGCCTGAAGAAATTTCAACATTTTTTTTTCCAAATTGTCTAAATTTTGTGGAAATTGTGGACCGTTTTTTGCTATTTTGGGAAGTGTATAAAGTATGGAGTCTGCTGTAAAATGTGAAACTATGGTTTGTTTGCTGGCGACCATTCAGAAACTAGTAAAGCTTTGATCTGTATAATTAGTAAGGCTTGGCCGATACCGATATCTGCCAACGTTTTGGTCAGATATCGGTTTTTGCGATAGCTTTGCTGAAAAATTGGCCATTTTTGATGTTCCAGTTCACCATTTTAACCGTTTTTCAAGAGCTTTCCAATGGTGCTAATTTCAGAGAGATATCTTCAGTCGGTATCAAATTATTTAACAAAAACAGGTTCCGAAAAACGCACTTCACTGCAAGATGCTTGCTCATCGAGCTTTGAGATTCGTAATTTTTCATTAAATTTTGTTTCTGAATATGGAAGAAACATAATTTACTGGAAGTAATGCATTGAAGTATCGGTATCGGTGATGTAGCATCGGACCGTATCGAATCGATCAAAGTTGGTATCTGCCGAGCATTAATAATTAATTACTGAAACAAAAAGCTTTGTTGTGGTTGTTTCAGTGCAAGTTAGCATGATGCTCGATTTGTGGCAAGAAAACAAAATTCTCAACAAAATAAACTGATCAGGAAAAATACAGTTACTACGAATACTGTGAAATCAAATTCTCTGGCCATATTTCCGACCAAATATCACTCACTTTCACACTCTAGATTGTTCAAATACTTGCAAATTTTCGATTGCCTCCACCAAACTTCATCAGGCGATCTGAGGGTTGTTTCTTGTTTCCATGTTTTTGTTCCACTTCACTGTCAGATTGTTTTGTGTTCGTATTCGAAAACGCCACAGTGCCAAGCCTCAGGCTTTAGCAAGGGTGTTCTGTTTCTCGGCCCACTCTATTCATGAGGCCGAACGTTGTAAAGTAGTTTCCACTTTGCGTCCAGTTTTTGCTCAAGATCTTGACCTACGAGGTGAGTGACATCAGGATTCGTAGGGCCCTGTAGCTTCAGGAGTTTCACATTTTTTCTCGTGCAGTCGAATTGCAACAGACTCTAGGCACCTCAGGTGGTTGTCCCATTTTAAATTCGACCTGATAAGCGTCTCAGCTTGATTCCATACGATTTCGTGCTTAGTGTCAGTGCAATGGACTGCAATGCCATTGTCATTAGCTTCATTCCTTCATGTTGAGTTTGGAAATCACATTTATTGGCTGTTTAGAGGAGCCCCCATGGGCTACTCTAGCTCTCCAATAATCGCGGAGAAGGTATTGCAACATCTCGACGAGATGATTCTTGGAGCGGGGCTGGGAGTTGTGTGGAGGAGGTTTGTCGACGACACCTACATGGTTCTGAAAAACAAACTGGGAGAAGTTACGACAAAGCTAAACAACTGGCGTCCTGATATTAAAATGACTGGAAGAGGAGAAGAAGGAACATGCCGTTTCTGGGTTTAAAGATCACCCATAGCGGA